>CAUYRT010041450.1:0-44395 GCA_963574885.1 Lepilemur ruficaudatus
AAAATGCGTTTTGCAAAGAGCTGGGTCAAGGCGCGGGAGGAAGGCGGGATTCCCGGAAGCAGCCCTGCGGACAGGATGGGGGACAGTCCTGCGCGACAGCAGTGCTGGGAGGCTGCCCTGGGTGCGGGCCCTGCCGCGCGGGTCCTTTTTTGGGAAGCTCCACTCTAGGTTTACACCAACACAGTCTGTTCTATATTTACCTCACTGAATCCGCACAACAGCGCTTCAACCCCTCTGCCTTCCACGATGGGGAAACTGAGGCTCAGAGCACAGTGCAACTCACCCAGGGATGTAGGACGTGTGCGAGGCGTATTGTTAAGCTTGATCTATACCACCTGTATCGGGAGATAGGAAACAGATGGCACACTCAGAACAGAGTAAGTCAAGGAGGTCTCTTCACACAGAGAGTAGTGATGAAGGTGTGGGTAAGGGTGGTGCTCGCTTGTCAGCAGCCCAGCTACTAGCCTCCCTGGGAGACAAGTTGAGAGCGTGGGTGCCCGAGCCCAGCAGGAGAGGGGTATGCAGAGTGGCCACCTGCAGAGGAGGGACACAGCCATCTCTGGGCAGCTGCCAGAGGCAGCCACTGGGACCGCTACCCAGCCAGTCCCCCTCGCTCCTCCCACGTCCTGCTGGAGCTATCCCAACCACAAGCTGAGGCCAAGAGGGGGCCATGGGAACCCTTGGTGTGGTTCCCGCAGGCCAGCCTTAGGGCAGAGAGCAGGGAGGAGAGGGGACACGAGCAGATCTGATGAGCTCAGACTGAGAAAGTACAAATCTGCCTGGTCACTCATGGGTCTGGGATACTAAGCCAGATGGGAAGTTACCAGTGTTCCTCCCAAGGACATGCTAAAGCTGTGACATGTCGGAACGACAGCTGCTTTCTCACAGGAAACCTCGTTCACTCACATCACAGTGACTAGCAATCACTGTCCTACACCACCAGCACTGCTTTGCTCTGAGCTAATGGAAACATAACTGCATTTAAATTTCACCCAAACGCCTCAAATCCTGTAATCACACTATCTTTCCCCTTCTTGGTGAATGCCCCGCCAATAAGCCTGACCTGATTAGTCTCCAAGTCTCCACGTTTGTCCCTGTTGCTTCGGTTTGGGCAGGATGGATGGAAAAATTAGCTCACCTTTCCTTCTTACTTCCAATGTGACAATCAGTTTTTTTTCTGACCATCCATGTAAATACCAACTACTGTGTTGGTGTTTATGAGTCTCTCTCAATAGAGAGCATGGGTTTTTGTTTTTGTTTTCTGGAGACTGGGTCTCCCTCTGTTGCCCAGGCTGGAGTGCAGTGGTGCAGTCATAGCTTACCGCAGCCTTGAACTCTTGGGCTCAGCTCCCAAGTAGCTGGGACTACAGGCAGGTGCCACTGCACCTGGCTAATTTTTAGATTTTTTGTAGAGATGGGGTCTCACTATATTGCTCTTGCTGGTCTTGAACTTTTGGCTTTAAGTAATTTTCTTGCCTCAACCTCCCAAAATGCTAGGATTACAGGCATGGGCCACCATGCCCAGACCAAGAGCATAGGTTTTAATGCTAGTAGGTAACCTGCTTTTCCACCCTGGAAATGCTTAGTAATTTTCTCTCTACCTTTAGGATTTTCTCTTTGTAGAGCCCATATTTTTTTTCTTTTCCTCTTTATCCTGATGGGCCTTCTGTGAGCACTTTCTAATGGGGGTTGGACATCTCCTGTCTCTCTGTCCTCCAGGGGAGGACTTTGAGGCTTTACAAAGTAAGTACTGCATGGGGAGAGACAAGCTAGGATCAGCTGCACCATGCTCATCTGGGACCCCCGGCTAGTTTGAGGTTGGCTGGGAGATGGGTTGAGTTTTCTGTTTCCCTCTGAGGGCGTTCTCAGTTGCTTTCCTGATTCAGAAATTGAGCAGCAGCCCCCTCCACCCACACCTTCTTGGCAAAAACCCTCTGCCTGAAGGACAGGGTCCCTCGGTTCAAATGTTGCCACTCTGGATTAAGGCCAATCTGCCCAAGATGCCTTTGCCTCTCAACTGAGTGAGCAGGGCAGCCCCTGCTCCTAAGGTCTGGGAATCCCTTGGCCCCACCCCAGCAGCCAAGTTTTTCAACTTGGGCACCTCTGACAGTTTGGACCAGGCAATGCTGTGTTGTGGGCTGTCCTGTATAGTGAAAGATGTGTACTTAGCAGCTTCCCTGGGCTCTATCCCCTCAATTCCTGTAGCAATCCCCGCTCCCATGCATGACAACCAGAAATGTCTCTAGACCTTGCCAACTGTCTCCTGGGGAGCAAAAGCAACAGTGATTGTGAATTTCTTGTGTGCCAATAGAGCTTTTTATATAGTAACCTATAAACTCACAATATTATGGGGCAAATATTATTGTCCCCATTTTGCAAATAGGGAACTGAGGCCACAAGAGTTCCCTCTAGATCCAAGTCTCTTGCAGCTGTGCTGCGCTGCTTCATTTATTCCGATGGTCTCATTTAATCTGCAGGATAACCTATTTTACAGATGTGGAAACAGAAATCAGTTACCTCGTCCAAGGGCACACAGCTGGTGAGAGGTAGCGTCCAAGCTGAAGCCCTGGCTCGTGGACTGCTGAAGTCCACACTCTAAGAAATAGCCTTCAGGGCAGCAGAGGGGCAGTGAAAGCAAGTGAGCAAAGGAACAGGATCCTCCCTGTCCCGGATAGGATGTGAGATCAAGTGGGTGAAGGTGGATTCTGTAAAGAGCAGCAGGTTATGCCTCATGTGAAGCCAGCATGGTGGAGGTAGTGAGTTCCAGTCTCCCCTGAAACCCTGCCGCTGTGCCAGGTGACTTGGAGTTGCTTCTTGCTATAGAGATGGACTTTTTGAGCCCTGATGCCCCTTCCATTCCCAAACATGCCCCTGGGTGCTCCTGAGAAGTCTGAGCTCATCCCAGACTGGGCTTCTTCCTTTCGGTGAGGGCAGTTACAGAGGCGGAAGGCAGCCTGACTTGGCATCTTGTGCTGTCAACCTGCTGCGTGACTTAGCACGTGACTTAGCCTACGTAAGCCTCGGTGTCCAAATCCACAGAGTGGGAGCCCCACGCCCCCTCCTTTGGCTGGGAGAGTGCAAAGCACACAGCAAGCTCTCAAACAATAGCTCTGACCATCCCTGCGGCACCATTCGCTTCACGTTCTGTGTCTCCTCTCATGTACTTTGAGCTGTAAACATTTGTATAGTTGTCTCAGGTTACAAATGACCAAGTGGCAGGATTGCAGAATTTGTTTTGGGAACGTGGTAATAAGCTCTTAGGCATTCAGCTGAAAGTCAGTATTGGCACTTGTGTCTACTTATTATGACAAACAATAGATTGCCTTCATTGCCTATCCTACATAGAGGAGCTCTTCGTAGCATCGAGATAGAAATCTGCAATGTAGGATTCATTTCATTTTGCCTGTCAAATAGCTCTGCCCTTATTTTGAGCAGTTTAAGATGAAATGGAGTCAATTGTGAGAAAATGATCCAGCAGGAGAGACTGGCATCGGGCAGCACACAGAGCTGTGTGTTGCTCGAAGACACGCGCCCGGCAGTTCGAAGCCCATTGTGACAGTGGCTGGCTGCTTATCCAAG
Source organism: Lepilemur ruficaudatus (assembly GCA_963574885.1). Taxonomy (NCBI): domain Eukaryota; kingdom Metazoa; phylum Chordata; class Mammalia; order Primates; family Lepilemuridae; genus Lepilemur; species Lepilemur ruficaudatus. The sequence goes on from CAUYRT010041450.1 coordinate 3,580, forward strand.
AGTTCCAAGCAGCTCCCAAGTTAGCAGGGGTTGGACTGCTTTCAGGGGCCACTAACTCAGAAACATGGAGCAGAAAGTGTGTGAGCTTTCGATTCAGAGAGGTCTGGGGAAATCCCGGCTCTGGTGCTCGCAGCTCTGTGGCTCTGGGCTCAGTCTTGGCTGTCCTGGATGTTGGCTTGCTAGGCTGTGAAGGGGGAGAGTACATCCTGCCTCACAGGGCTGTTTGTGAACATTCCTCGGGACGAAGACTCTGAGGGTCTGGGACACACGGGTGGGCGCAGGGCAGCGCCACAGTGCCTGTGGCTCCTCTCCTGCAATCCTCGTCCTGGTCTGCCCAGCCCTTTCTTCTGTGCGGATGCCATCTCCCCATCAGTGGGGTCCACTCCTTTATTCTGGCTGCCTGACAGTTAACACCCCCTCCGGTGACAGACACAGCATCTGAGATGCTCTGGGATGATATAAATGGAACTGGAATTCATTCAAGCCATTTCCAGTGCATCTGGGCTGGGAATTGCCTTGAATTATTTTTCTGATCCAATCCCCCACCCCCCATCCCTACCCACAGCTCGTACCCAGCCTATATCGACATCTGGCCCTGAGAAGAGGGTCCCTTTCTCCCACTCTCTGTCAGGTGGGTGCCTCTTCTTGATCATTAAGTAGCAGACTTCAGGGAAGCAGCAAACAAATGCTTCCTTTACATGGCATCTCCTGACTACCTCCTGACCACTGCCTGCTGTAGACTCACCGGGTGCTCACAGTCGTGAGAATAAGAGCTGTGTTCCAAGATGACAGAGGTTGTCGCCCATTGATGTAGTCACTCATTACATAGTGATCATGATGTTAATTTTCTGTGTTAACTTGACTGGGTGATGAGATGCCCAGAGAGCTGGTTAAACACGATTTCTGGGTGTGAGGGTGTTTCTGGAAGAGATGAGCACTGAGTTGGTGGACTGAGTAAAGTGGAGGCTCTCCCCAGTGTGGGTGGCCTCATCCAATCCATCCAGGGTCTGAGAATATGAAAGCAGAGGAAGTTTGAATTCTTTCTCTGCCTGACTGTTGAGCTGGGACATGGGTCTCTACTCCCCTTGGTGCTCCTGGTTCTCAGGACTTGGGACTAGGACTGGAATCTACGCCATTGGTTCTCTGGCTTCCAGGCCTTGAAACCACACCGTCTGAGTTTCCTGGGTCTCCAGTTTGCAGATGGGAGATCTCTAATTGCATGGGCCAATTCCTTATAATAAATATGTCTCTAGAGATATGTATATCTCCTACTGGTTCTGCTTCTCTAGAGAACACTGAGCAATACAGTGGTCATCTTTACTGGCACATACTTCAGGGACAGGTGCCTGGATGCCATGCCGCCCATGGTACAATCGCTACATCACAGTGTGCTAGCGTTTCAAAGGCACTGGCAGTCCTTAATTGGAATCGGTGCCTGGGAAACTAATTTGCAGAAGGCTTCTCACTATCTTCAGTGGTCCGTAAGAATATTGGTTGCATTGTAGAGAAACATATGGAATATGGTGCATGTATAATACAATCACCCGGTGCCTGGGTCCCACCCCCAGAAATTCTGATTTAACTGGTCTGGGGTTGTGGCCAGCCTGGGAGCATTACTCGCTCCTCGTGTTTCTAATGTGAAGGCCAAGTTGATCATGGTGCGTTAGATAGGCCTGAGTTGAAGTCCCCAGTCATTGGCAAGCTATGGAATGTTGGTAAACTTGCTACTTCTCTAAACCTCAGTTTCCTCATCTGTAAAAGGGTGGATATACTATTGACCCCAGAGCCTTATCTTGAGGATGACATAAGACAGGGTGTGTGAAGTGACCAAGATACCTAACAGAGCAGGTCTGTCTGCAAAGTTAGGGCTTCCCCACAGGCACCTGGACGTGTGGGTAGCAGGTGCTCACGGAGTGCGTGTGCCTTCAGGGTGTCCTCAGCGCATTCAGATGGGAGCCCAGGGTTGGGCCCAGGTGCTAATTCTCCCTGCACCCTTTCCATCCACGCTCACTGTCCCTCCACCTCCAGGCGGGGCCAACTGCTCTGCACCAACCCACGACGGGCTGGAAAAAATACTTTGAAGAATTGAGCTTGTTGTTTCCAAATACCCCAGGTACATAGATCTCTGCTTCTTAGTCATGGACTTTCAATAATCTAAAGACGCACTCAGTCACGTGGAAAGCAGTTTGATTACAGCTCAGGGGTCTTTACTGAGATCCTGAGTCCACCACTAGCCTCGTGTTGAGGACACCGGGTCTGAAGGAACCAATAGTCTTACATTGAGAAAAAGAAATGACCAAGCTCTGGCTTATTCTTGTTCCAGTGCCAGGCAGTGGTAGAATCAGGAAGAAGATTCAAGTTCCTTATCCTGTTTTTACCCTGCCCTCTGCAAAGTGGGAGTTAGCACAGACAGCTTACAGTTCGTTCCACATGATTGGGTTCATTATGAAGTAGACATCCCAGAAAAATGCTTCTCGGGAAGCCCCTGGTTAGCTCCCCTGCCAAACACTCCCAGAAGGTGCTGGGCTTCCCCCACCATGGCAGTGAACCCCCCAGGGAGATTCCTGGCTGCTTCTCCTCTCCAACACTGCGAAGTGCCCTGAGGACCAGAGACACACCTGTCCTGTTCGCCGTGGTGTCCCCAGTGCTCGGCTCAGGGTAGGCAACAACACATATTTATGGAATGCATGAATAACAAACAAATGAGGGCAGTTAAAATACATAAGCATGATTAGTTTAACTAAAAATTCAGCACAGTATCCATCCAAACTCTTTGAATTTTTATTGCAATTATTTAAATATTTAGGTATAAGTCAGCCTCATTTGTGTCTTCCTCCTTCCTCACTGTGCCCAGTGTCTTTTGTTTCTCAGTGTGAAGTGAGAGCCTGAGAAGTCAATACCTATAGACAAGAACTTGACAATTCTGATGCCTGCAAAAATATCAGGGGGTGTCTGGAATATTTTTAAAACACCGTGTCCCTTCCCAGGGAGCATTAAATGCTGTCATCAGGTCAGTGCTGGGTACAGGGGACATGCAGCAGCTATACTCTCTTGATGAGGCACCGTCATCAATATTAATTCTCTAACCTTAGAATAAATGACACTCCTGTGGAATACGTCCCCAAACCACTTAGCGCGGCGGATGCGCGAAGCCCCGTGAATATGGAAGCAGCACCTCGGGAGAAGACAGGTGAGTGAGGAGCGGGCAGGGAGAGGCTTTGAGGCAGTCAAGAAAACACCGGGGTTTGAGAGGTGTTGCTACAGCTTGGAGATGACAAATGTGGCAGGGGAATCTACAAACCTGAAAGCAAAGGCAAAACAACCATTTGCAGAGAAGTCTTTGAGCCCTAAACGCCTCGCTGCCACCTCAGACTCTCTCGGAATTGATTTCCGCCCCTTGGAGAAACTGTTTGCTGTGACTGACCTACTTTTTCACATGAAAGATCTGCTCACTAACGTGTTCTTTTCCCCGAACTGAAGGCTAGAAAAAAATATTTTTTTTTCCTAACTCTTCCACATCCATATTGTAAATTAGGGCACATTAGCTAAGAAGAACAATCTATACTAGCGCAGTCCTACAGAACTTGCTGTGACGATGGAAATGCTCTCTGTCCAGTCTGACAGCCATGAGCTAGAAGTACAGCTGGGGGAATAACTAAGGGACTGAATTTTAAATTTTATTTAAATTTAAACTTTTACTTAAATTTTATTTAAATTTAAATTTTATTTAATTTTAATTAACTTAAATGTAACCACAGGTAGCTAGGGTCTACAGACCAGACCTATGCACACCGATATTAAAAGAGTTCCTAATTGTATTGTTAAGGAAAAAAAAAAAAAAGGCAAACTGCAGTGTTATATATTTAGTATAATGCCCTTTTAAAAAATAAACCTGTCTAAAACAAAACAATATATTTCCACTTGTGCATGTAAATGCTTTTCAATGCATAGAAAAATGGCTGAAATTACACCCACAGACCAATAGAGTAATTACCCTCAGGAGGAGGGAAGAAAGGAGATAATCAGATAATCTTTAAGGAGGTCTTTTGGCCGGGCGCGGTGGCTCACGCCTGTAATCCTAGCACTCTGGGAGGCCGAGGTGGGCGGATTGCTCAAGGTCAGGAGTTCAAAACCAGCCTGGGCAAGAGTGAGACCCCCGTCTGTACTATAAATAGAGGGAAAATTAACTGGCCAACTAAAAATATATACAAAAAAATTAGCCGGGCATGGTGGCGCATGCCTGTAGTCCCGGCTACTTGGGAGGCTGAGGCAGAAGGATCCCTTCAGTCCAGGAGTTTGAGGTTGCTGTGAGCTAGGCTGATGCCACGGCACTCACTCTAGCCCAGGCAACAGAGTGAAACTCTGTCTCAAAAAAAAAGGAGGTCTTTTGATTTGGCAGCTTTGTTTGAATTTTTTCAATGAAACTGTTTTCTTGTATTATTTATGTAATGCAATCTAAAAAAGGAGAAAAAAGTTTAAATGTTTTCTTGCCTGATATATCTGGAGTTTTTTTTTCTTTTGAAAAAAGGAAACATTAGTTATAATGGTAAATCCACCTGAATCACCTGAATCTAGTATCTATAACCAAAGAAGCCAGTGAACAGGTAGAGCAGCTGTAAGATGTTCTTTCTAAAAGCCCAGCAATCCTTTGCGGCAGGTTGTGGGACGAGCCACAAATGCACACATGCATCCACGTGCACCAAGTAACACGGAAAATACTGCTCTCAACCTCAACTGTGCATGAAAATTGCCTTTCAGTACGTCCAGATGCTAATCAAATCTAATCAAAGATTAGATTTCAAGTGGTACAAAATGAACCCAGGACAATGGTACTTTTTAAAGCTGCCTGGTGATTCTATTGTGTAGCCAGGGTCGACAATGTCCGAGCCAGAAGCAGCCCACAGAGAAATACGCAGCAGTAGGGAGCAGCAACATTGGGAAGGAGACAAGTAGGAAGACCCCTCGGCCCTTTGACCTCCACAAGTCAGGGGAGGGACGTGGAGGGACTGCTTATGGCAGCACACGGGGGTGGGGAAGAAGGGCAGGAGACGTGGCATCCTAACACTGGAGACCCCCAGGGCTGTGTCCAGTCTCTATACACCTTCATTTCTTAGGTGGTCTCTCCCCTGCTATGGATTTAAATGATGACTGCCACCTCATGCAGCACCTGAAAATCCTCAGCCAGACTCCGATTCTGGCTTCCTGCACGACAACCCCACCCGGATGTCTGGCCATACTCAGTCCTCGCATATCCAGTCGGCTGCCCTGCTTGAGAGAACAGCACCCGCCGTTCCCCAGCTGCTCCCGCCAGAAGCTGTTGGAGCATCGACTCCTTGCTTTCCCTCACACCTCACGTCTACGTCACCCTCGGGTTCTGCTGGCTCTGACTCTGCACCACATCGTGATCCAACCACTTCCTCCCAAAGCATCTCCTGCACACCAGCCCATGCAGTCACTGTCCTCTCTGAACACTGCTCTGGTCCCCAAATATGTCCCCCGGTCCCTTCACTCTTCCTCCCGTAGCAGAGGTTCCTAACTGGAGCAGGGAGAGGTGTGTGAACGCAGCACTGTGGTTCCAAGACTCTGTGCTCACACCCTCCAGTGGCTCCCGCCACCCTCAGAACTGCAGCTGGCAACACACTGTGGCTCACAGGTGCCGCCACCACCTGGCCCCACTCCCCTCCACACTCATCTCCTCCTACTGGGTGCCGTCCCCATCAGATCCAGGCATGGTCTTCTTGTTCTTGAATATTCCCTGCCCCAGAGCCTTGGCACCAGATCACAGGTCCCTCGATCACAGAGGTCACTGGGTCTCTGCTCAGGTCTCACCTCTGGGGGTGGGGGGCGGAGGGACTTTCCTGGCCTCCCCATCCCAGCACCCCCTGTAATCTCTCACCTGGCCTTACTTTTCTAGACTGTACTTACAACTACCCGGAATTCTTGCTTGTGTTTGTTTACTCGCCTCCTCCCCTGCCCTCCACTGGAACATTAGCCCCCGGAGGGCAGGAACTAGCTTGCGGCTGCCCTGCGGCTCCTGGGACGGGGCTGCACGCACCGCGGCTGGGCTGGCTGAGGGAGGCTGACTTTACACAGCTGTGTGTTTGCTCATTCAACTTTTTTTATTGTAATAAAATATATATAATAAATATTTACTGTTTTTACCACTTGAAAAAGTGTACACCTCAGAGGCATTATGCACATTCACTTTGTTGTGCTACCATCACCACCATCCGTCTCCAGAACTTTCTCGTCATCCCAAACTGCAACTGTGTCCCCATTAAACAACAACTCCCCTCTCCTCCCCCTCCAGCCCCTGAGAAGCCCCATTCTACTTTCTGTCTCTATGAACCTGACTGTTTTAGGTGCCTCATACAAGTACAATCACACGGTATTTGTCCTTCTGTGTCTGGCTTATGCACATGCCATGTGACAAGCACAGTGACCTGAAGGCTCAGCCGTGCTGTGGCATGTGTCAGGGTTGCCTTCCTTTGTAAGGCTGAATACTATTCCATTGTATGGATGTGCCGCATTCTGTTTATTCATCTGTCGATGGCCCGCTGAGCTGTGCTCACTCAACTTATATCAAGAGGGCCTCCAAAGTGTGAAGTGTGGAGGGCAAAAGTGTACTGTGAGATCCAGTGTAATCAATGGCTCCAGCTGTCCAGGATGTCAGCAAAGCAGGATGTTCCCAGGAATACCCTGGAGACCTCCGGGCAGTAGTGGTCAGGACTGAGTGGCCCGGATGTGTGTGCATGTGCAGGATGACTTGTTTCACCAACAGCATTACGCTTGATAATTACTAACCACTAACTTTTTCAATTACTACCACAAAATGGGGAGAAGAGGAAGATTTGAAGAGGAAGGGAAAACTTACGGTCTTTGTGTGCTCTGGTTCGGGGCTGAGGTGTCCCTGGTACCCTGAGAGGCCGTCTGGCTGTCCTCGTCTGCTGTGGCCGTCCTCACTGGCAGTTGGCGTTTTCCTCCCACCCACCCGGATCCCCTCTGTGAGGGCCAACTCCATCCTCACCCTCTCCTCTTCCTCATGCGCCTCCCAGTCTTGCCTGTTAGGATCCAAGCGCTGCCTGGAAGGAGCAAGTCGTCTGCTGTTTTATTGTCTGCTCTAAAACTCGAGGCCCCGGGAAACAAAGCAAGGTCTGGTCGGGCTCGGCTGTGACAGATGGAAAAAGGCAAAGTCGTGCCTGCAGCAGTGAGTCTGCCGGAGGGGGCAGGGGGCTGGGATGAGCCGGCTGGAGGAGCTCGCTGCGGGGTGCAGACCAGGGGCTGGTTAAGGACAGACGCCAGACGGCGAGGTTGCTGGAAGAAAGACTTGCAGAGGAATGTGGATTTTCCTACTGAGAGGGACCCTTCTTGGGTAGGGGTTAGGACTGAGGGAAGGAGGACATCCCATTCAGCCTCGATTCCTTTTGAATATCCGTCAAGACACCTTGACAGGACACTACGCTCCTCAAAGGCAGGTCTGTGGGGTGGTGCTGGTCTCATACTGGCTGTTACCATTCTGCAATAGACAGGCACAAAAGCAAGAGTAAAGTGATTGGAGACTCGTGGCATTTGGCATGTTGTGGCATCTATGAACCGTGGTCGGGGGACTTGGCTTGTTTGGGTGGATCTGAGGCCAGGGCAGGTGCTGTTTAACGTTTGCTGAGCCACAGGTGGTGGGAGCCACATGCTGTCAGGGACTGTACAGCCCCTCAGAGACCTGGGATGGAGGACAGACACTGGTTTTCACTGCAGATGTGCCCTGGAGCCATCCTCCGTGACACAGCACGCTGAGTGACCCAGCCTCAGCACAGAGCCCACTCTCAGGGTGGGTGCCAGGTGAAGTGGCTGCCTGCACTGAGGGGCATGTTGCATACAACATCTAGAGTGGACATCTTTCCACCCTAGACTAAGCTCCACCGGGCAGTGGGATGCGTCCTGTGTGGGTGCCGGGGACCAAGGCTGGCTGAGGAACAGCAAAGGCTCCATTCCCATTTCCCCTCATGCAGGGTGTTCTTTCTCTAAGTGGAATGATGAGCAGAAATGCCCCTATTGTTTAATTCCTTTAATCTGTTTAAATTTCTCTCTCTGCACATACAGTTGAGTGTGCACAAGTTTCCTATGCATGGTTTGACTCCACTGTAGAAGTTCTCATAAAAGCAGAAACCCAACTGTTGACCGTGTGTTCACCCTGAACTCTCTATAGACTTTGCCATTGACTCCTCACTGCAAATCAATGAGGAAAGTGCTGTTGTCATCTACCCATACGTGGACTTTAGCTTTTCCCACCCTGTGTTGTGGCTTAAATTGTGCCCCTCCCAAAATGGTATATGTTTAAGTCCTAGCCCTCCGCACCTGTGCGTGTGACTGTATTTGGAAATAGGGTCTTTGCAAGAGCAAGCACGTTCAAAGGAGGTCCTTGGGGTGGGCTCTAATCCAATGTGACTGTGTCCTTATAGAAAGGAGAAATTTGGACATAGACATGCACGTAGGGAGACAAGGTGAAGAGACACAGGGACACGGCAGCCGTGTGAGCACTGAGGGCTGGAACGCCAAAGACCGAGGCAAGCACCCGCATGGGAAAGACGCAAGGGCAGCTCCTTCTTCTGGGTTCTGAAGGAAACACTGCCCTGCCGGCACCTTGGTTTCAGACTTCAGCTTCCAAGGCTGTGAGACAATCAATTTCTGTTGTTTTGAACCGCTTAGTTTTTGGTACTTTGTTATAGCAACCATAACAAACAAATATTCCTTATGACCAGAAATAACCAAGTGACCAAGGCCTGGCCAAACAGAGCCCCCCAGCCGCCCTCTGTCCACAGGGATCGTAGTTCAGGGAGGAGCAAGGGAGCTTCTCTGGGCCACTGAGGACTATCACAGGTTTTGCCATAACTACAGGAAAGAGAAGTTTTTTTCTGGCAGGGTACCTGAGCTAAAAATGTCATCCTTGAGCCTCTGTGGATCGCCTGGATCCAGCCAGGCCTGAAGTCACAGCCACCAACCCAAACAACTGTTTAGTGATGTCACCAATGAATGCAACAGCCTCTTGGAACAGCTTGATGTCTTTTTCTTCCTATTGTTTCCCCAGCAGGGTATGAAGTTGGCATCTCTGCGTGATGAGTGATTCACTCAGCAGGTCCAGGGAAGGAGGAGAGAGAGGGGGCGGGAGGGAGTGGCGGCTCTGCAAGGGCCCCTCCAGATTTAAACGGGCTCAGAGGATGATCCACGTGCACAGCCCTGGGCTGGAGCTTCTGGCGAGTGCCAGGACCTGGGCACGGGGAATGAGGAGCAGAAGGCCTGTGTGCAGGTCAGTCTCTCTAGACCCCCGCTGGAGCGGCACTTAGACCTGCTGTGACAACGAAACAAATTTCATTAATAGATTTGTAACTCTCAGATCCTATTGGAAAAGAATCAGATCATTGGGGGATTATGTATTTTTAATCAAAAATTGGCATTTTTATAAAGCATGTGTGATTGTAATATGTTTATTCTATCCTCTCAATGCAATTTAAATATGACACGGTGAGCATGCATTCAGTTTTGTTCCTGAAAGAACAAACTTTGAGCCTGGCTAGAATTCAGTATTTTTTTTTCTGAAACAATGTTGATGGAATTTTTGAACATTTAAACCCAAACTGGCAAGAATGAGAAGTATATTTAATTGCAGCAAATTTTTACTGAGTATCTTTTAATACAGGAAACAGAAAAACCAAATAATCTATGGCCCTTGTTGCTCTTGAAAAGCTACCAGTTCTTGACAAAGCATGATGCGGGACTTAAATTTTGGAAAAGCATGGTAGAATGCTTTTGGTTGCAAAACCAAACAAACAAACAAACAAGCAAGCAAAACTAACCTCAAGTAACCTAAGCAGTACAGGAAATTAGAAAATTTACAAAGACCTAAAGTCTGAAGGTAGATTTACTTTCAGGTGGGGCTTGATCCAGGGCCACAAATGATATAACCGGGATTCAGTTTTCTCCCATCTCTCTTCTTTTTCCACCTTCCTCTTCTTGGTTCCAGCCTGTCTTCCCAGTCCCTTTGCTAGCCTACTCCCTAGGGATCAGGAAGAGGTTCCCAAGAAGGTCATGCTTTGAATTTTGAGGTAGAATATACATGGGATTGACAACGGAGAAAGCCCATTCTAGCAGAGAATACCCTTCCCAAAGGCAGAGAAGATGAAGCTACTGGGGAACTGTGGAAGAGAGTCTGCTTGCGGGACTGGAAGTCAGTGATGGGGCTGTGGGGAGGGGAAGGGGGCCCCTGAGCTCTGTCCTCTGGGCTCAGGAGGGAGCACTTCATCCTGAAGGCCACCCTAATTCTCAGCTGGAGATATAGTGATAGGATCTGGACTTGAAAAAGAAAACAAAAAAGACTGACTCAAACAGGTCTAAACAAGAAGGAAGTATGTTATCTCAGGTTCAGAGGGAGGATGGGCAAGATCAGCCACTCAAAGCTGTTCGCAGAGACCTAGATTCTTTGTTTCTCTGTTCTGCCATTTGCAGTGTGAGCTTCCACCGAAGTCTGGCTCCCCTCGAGGTGGCAGGACAGCAGCCAGAGGTAGCAGGGCCATATGCTGTCCCAAACCATCCAACAGTGGGGGAGGAGCGGGGAGGAGAGAAGAAAAGGGAAGGGAGAGGAAGTCGGGGACAAGGAATGGGGGAGAGAGAAACCCCAAGGAGGTCAGTCAAAACAAGGAATGTTGAGACCTTACCAAGGACCCCATCCCTTATGTAACACCCAGGGGGCCTGTTGTGTTATGGAATTCAGATTTTTTTGGATTTCAGAAAGGTAACAGTGCCTGTGCCTCACATTGCACTGTACCCCCAGGGGACTCTGAGGCGGTACCCCACACTCAAACCCCAGGTGGGGGCAGCTCTGCAGGTGCTGTGCGCTTCCCACCTGCAGCGCTGCTGGGCTCCTGTGAACAGAGGGAAGAGGCTTAGGGGGCAGCCACTGAGTCAGAGAGGTGGCTTCCCAGGCTGTGACGACGTGTCAGTTGCAGGGGAGGCCTGGAGGAGGACAGGCTCAGTGTGTGTGGAGAGCTAGGTGGACGCTGGAGAGATTCCCAGGAAGAGATTCCCAGGAAATGGGGAGGCAAGTGGTTACCTGGAAAAATCAAAGAGCAGCGTCCTTCTTCTGCCACTAGAGGTCATGAAGAATTAAGACGAAGCCGACAGAGCATTGAGATACTTGCGGTTTATGTGGAGTGATCTCCAGGACAAAGAGCCAGAAGGTCTATTTGTTGACATATTTCAGATCCAGAACAATGAGCTATATGCTGTCCTAAGTATACGTGTGTGTGTCTCACACACTCACGTGCGTGGTCTGAAGAGCTCAACTTCCCCTTCTGTCTTGAACTGCCATTGCGTCCCGTGCTCAGGGGGCCCTGCCTCCAAGCACACCTTGCGAGAACAGGAGCAGGGGACCACCGCTAGGGAGACACTGTTATAGCCGGAAGGGGCCCAGTCCCTCGGTGAGTCCACAGTGCAGACTTACCAGGTGGGGAAACTGAGGCCAGCGAGGCAAAAATCCTTCTGGCAGCCACAGAGCTGTGTGTGGCGCAGCGGGAGGCCCGGGCTCCAGCCTGTGTGTGACCGGGTGAGGGATGCCAGAAGCCTGGCTAGAAGGATGGGCCAGAAACAGGGGCTTCTCTCAGCTTCCACCACCTCCTGAGATGGCCAGACCCCTTCCAGGCTCCGCAGCCTTTCCTGGGATTTCAACAGATGCTGAGTTACACCCTCCTCTTCATGGCCTTGGGCTATTTTTTCTTTGATCGGCAGTTTTTTCTTTTATTTTCAATTATTGTTACAGAATATTTGTATATTTTTAGGGGTGCATGTGATATTTTGTTACACACATAGAATGTGTGATGATCAAGTCAGCCCAAACACACAGTGAGAAGAAATATGTTCTCATGCTCAACGGTGACCATAGTTAACAACAATGTATGTTTTGTATATTTCAAAATACCTGGAAGAGAGGGTTTGAAGTGTTCCCAATACATAGAAATGATACCTGCTCAAGGTGACAGATACCCTAAATATCCTGACTTGATCACTGACAGTTTTGAAACCTGGCTTGGCACAAACACCTCACCCCAACCCAAAACACAAACACGGTGGCCTCCCATCCTCAAAGGCTCACTCCTGTCTGGGTCTTTCCTGGTGTGAACCTGGATCTCCTGCCATACCATGCAGCCCTCCTGGGCCATTTTTCTGGACACCCATTGTGTGATGGGGACAGACGTGGGCCGGCTCCTCTCTGCCTCAGCTCAGGTGCGGTGCCAGGAAGACCACCTGAGATGATGAGGCTGCGTCCTGCCGTGTGTGTGGTTCTCTACGATGGCTCCATTCAGCGCCAAGGTTATGGGCTTCTGTAAGGTGGTAGCTAACACATTCACCTCAATGAGGTCCAGGTTTTTCCTTTGGGAGCCCACAAAGATAGACAGTTTTAAGAGTGGATATGCATGTAGGCATGCCTCCAATCTAGTCAAGAGGATTAAACTGGAAGAAAATTCATTCATGTGCAAACAGTATTAGGTCCACTGGTAATAAACTAGTAAAATGTTCTATAAATACTCCGTGAGACGTATCCACTGGGCATCATCAGGTGGTCTGTGGCTGTCATGGGAAGCTAAAGGACTGATGGATTTAATAAATTTTCCCATAAAACCCAGAGCTTGTTCCCAGGATGGGGAAAAGCCAACAGAAAGATGGAATAAAGCCAGGCACAGAGACAGGCGTTCCTCCTGGGGGTTGGCAGGGCCCTTCAAAGCAAGATCTGATAACTGTAAACCCTTATTGTAAATGAACAAAAGGATACAGATAAATTAGTTTTGGTATCAAAGTTTTTTTCTGTTACTGCATTCAGCATTTAATTAACTACTATATTTGAAAGCTCTTCATGTGGTGGTGAATAGAGTATTTTTGATGCTGTCATTTGTCTGGCAATGGGGGAGGGAAAAATCATGGTTAGGAAAAAAAAAACCCTAAGAAGTCCCTGTCGGGATTTTTTTTTTCCATTTTTTAAACTTCTATGCTATGGTTGTTTTTTTTTTTTTCTGTAAGAAAATTGTTCATTCTTCACTTTGTTCCAGAGAACTGAGGAAAGAAAAATAAAAGACACTGTGTTAAGTCACTTGGAGATCATTTTTTCCCATGCATTGTTGAATCTATTGAGGCTCTCCTGGTCCTCCTAAAGTCTTTAACTGATTCCTGCAGACTTTGTTCTTACTTTTCTGCAAGTGATAACTTTATTTGTACATAGAACTTTTCGCTCTGTCCTAAGAGGGCATGCACAGTTTCTTTTGTTCTCATGCTTGCACCAGAAAGAATCCCCTCCCTGCTTCAGCCAAGCACCAGCTCCCTCAACTTGCCAGGCTGGGCTGGTGGGGCAAAGTCTGCCCACGTAGCTGTAGTTGGCAGAACTCCGCCCTCATTCTCCCTTCCTTCCTCCCACCCTTTCTTCCCTGGGGCTCAGCCAACCAGGCAGGCCCAGTTTGCCTCCTGGAGAATGGGGCACCCATAAGGCAAATGTGCTGAGGTTGACCCACTTGCACGGCATGGCTGCAGTGTGTTATTGTCATAAAAGGCCTGCTCTCCTTTGGGATGAGGTTGGAGAGGGTGATGGTTGTGGAAAACACAGAAAACCCCACCCTACCCCACTGAAGCGGAGTCGGAGGAGTCACAGAGAATGGGCAAGCGAGGACTTGCTTCTGGCTTCTCAGATCCTGGGCTTCAGGGTCCCCCACACAAACTGTCCATGTTACCTGCACCCAGGACCCTGCAGCTGGAGTGTGGACCACCAGGCAGGCCAGTGGTTCCCGAGCTGCAGGTTCAGCATCCTGGAGGGCTTGTTAAAAAGCAGACAGCTGTGCCCCCCGCCACCCTTGAGTTTCTGATTCAGTAAATCTTAGGTGTGGCCCCCAAATGTGCATTTCTAACAGGTTCCCATGTGTTGCTGATGCTCCAAGTCCAGGGACCCCACTTGGAGAACCATTGAGGTAAGCAAGTGAAGCCAAAAGTAGGTGAGTTGAAGCCCTGGTTTGTTTGAGCTGCATGTTGAATTGTTCAGTGGTAACAACTCACTGCAGTTTCTCTCCCACTTTGAAAATTTTACATCTAAATTTCTCTTGTCAAGAACTATGAAGGGTCCAAGATTTACACTACTTAAGTGAACCTGTTAGCCTGCACAGATTCATGGGCGTTGGCAGGAGACACAAGATGCCTGTATCAGAAACAAAGGAGAGTTTGCAACTTACAACCACAGCAGCAGCTAGGGTATCAGCATTTATGCCACTTTCCTAAGTACCAAGTCCCGCAGGACAATGCTAGGTGGGCCAGGGGACACCTGCATCATCAGTGGGGCTGTGTTGTAGGAGAGGAGCCCATGCTTAGGGAACCTAAGTCTTTTCTAATGGACAGTAAACTTGCCTGACTTTTGCCCTGGAAGGAGACATTTCTTTACGACATGGACAGTAAAAACAAAAACAAAAACAACAAAGAAAAAACAACCACCACCAAAACAAAACAACAAAAACTCCTTTTGCTCCAGGTATGGACATGATCCCCATATATTAAGTCTATTTGTTATATGAATATTCTTAAAAATACAGTCTAGAATAAAGGCATCAAACACCTCTGCTCTCAAAATATGCAAAAAAAATCTCAGAGACCCATGGAGATATCTCCAAACATACTTCTCCTTCTCACTGGAAATTTCCAAATGCAAAATCTCTTGAAGGCCATCGTGGTAGGCAGAAGAATGCCCCCAACAAAGATGTCCACATCCTGAAATCCATGAATATGTTACCTTACATGGTGTATTAGTTTCCTATGGTGGCTGTAACAAAGCACTACAAGCTTGGTGGCTTAAAACAACAGAAATTTATTTGTTCACAATTCTGGAAGCCAGAAGTCTAAAATCAAAGTGGCAGGGCCACGCTCCCTCTGAAGCCTCTAGTGGAAGATCCTTCCTTGCCTCTTGCCATTCTGGTAGTACCAGGTGTTTCTTGGCTTGTAGATGTGTCACTCCAAGCTCTGCTTACATCTCCTGTGGTATCCTCCCTGTGTGTCTGCGTCTTTACACGCTGTGTACTCATAAGGACACTAGTCACATTGAATTAGGGACTCACAATACTCTAGCATGACGTCATCTTAACCAATTACATCTGCAATGACCCTATTTCCAAAATAAGGTCACATTCTGAGGTTCTGGAGGTTAGGACTTCAACATGTCATTTTTGGGGAGACACAATTCAACCTATAACACGTGACAAAGGAGAATTAAGTTTGGTAATCTACTGATCTTAAAATAAGAAGATTATCCTGTATTATCCAGGTGGGTTGTGTGTAATCACAAGGGTCCTCAAAAGTGGAAGAGGGAAGCAGAAGAGAAGGTCGGATGAGGCGATGTGAGAAGGACTCAACCCAACATTGCTGGCTTTGAAGACAGAGGAAAGAACCTTAAGCCAAGGAGCGTGGGCACCCTTGAAAAGTCAGGCGAAGGGATTCTCTCCTAGAGCCTCCTCAAGAAAGGAACGGGGTCCTACACAGCACCTTGATTTTAGCCCGGTAAGACCTCTGTTGGACTTCAAACACACTGAAATATTAGCTAATAGACTAATGTTGTTTCAAGCCACTAAGTTACATTTCTTACAGAAACCATAGGAAACTAATAAAACCATCAAGCACAGCACAGTTGAGGTAACACAACTTTATTGCCACAGGCTATTTCCTTTATTCTTCTGGGTAGCACAAATTAATATATTTCACATGGTCATCGTTTGCCATTTCTAATCCCACGACTGTGTGTTTAGAATTGTTTCTGAATTTCAGGAAGAAGGGACTTTGCCAATTTCACTTTGCTTCCTTCTTTTTATCTTAGAGTTACACATTTCTCTACAACGCATCCAGGTGTGTGAACTCACAATGCCTACTTTATCTTAGGCTTTGCTTTGTTTTTCAATTAAACGTTTTTGTTGATAGAAGATAGAAGGAGTGTCTGCTTGATTAATGTCTGTTTATCTCGCTTGATGTTGCCATGTTTATATATAGGAGCTCCAGAAATTAATCAATATTCCTGATGAAGCAACACGCTGCTCGTCAGTCTGTGTGATGGCTAGAGAAGTCTGTGTCGCTTGCATATTACAACTACTCTGGCCGCGTATTTTCTACATGTCAAGTCCTTTGAGGGAAGGGACTGGATCTTAATTCACCATAGAATGTTCTTAAGTGAGAGCTTGAACACTTTAGACTCTCCCTAAATAACTGGTAGATGGTGGAAGGTGGGGGCAGCTGCTTTCTTGAGATGTTTTTCACATCCTGGTAACTTTCATTTCCTGTATCCCTGTATTGTTTTCTGTTCCACCCCATGCCTCTGGTTACCTCAGCGTTCTGTAACTAAGCTTCTGGAATAAAACAAAGTACTCCAGGTGTGGTCTCATTAGAGCCTCGGAGCGGTGAGGTAATGCTTCTCTTCATAATGACGCCTTGTTCTTACCTGGCACCTTACTAATACAATTCACTGCTGGTGCGGAGCACACACATGCACACACGAATACACACACTCCCTCTCTGCCAAGCGCTGAACAAAAAGTCAGTTACCAGCTCCCTCAGAAAACAAGGAACCGCCAGCCAGGTGCCCCCCTATTTTTTCAAGAGGGCCACTTCATTGCACAATGTGTTTCTAAAGAAAACTCGTAATAGTACCTTGAAATGTTAGAGAGCTTTTCCTCTTGAGTCTCAAAGTACAGGCGGAAACCTGAGCTTATCTTTACAACATCCCCATGGGAACAGCACTCCTGCTTTTTGAGTGTGACCTATTTAGTCAGAGTGTAAGGAAGGGAGCTTGTGGGAAATGTCTCCCCGAGGGTGGGGCTTTTGAAGGAGTGTCCAGGAATATGGTCACCATAGAAGGAAGCTTGAAGCGCAATTTATTTGAAGGAGAATTGTCATTTTTTCCTAGAAGAATCAAGTAATTACTGGAAAATGTCAGATAATGGGAGTTTCCGGAACTCTTGGGATGTTTGGAGTCAATTGTAGCTTACCACTTATTTAACTTGATCCGGCAATGGACCATCAAATGGCCCCAAGGTTAAGTGAAGGAGAAAGAGGATTTGGATTTGTGTAGCAAATCCTCAAAGATGAGGTGTCTGAGTTCAGCCTAGAGTGGATGACACCGGACTGCTAAAAATTCCTGGCGTAAATCCTGGTAGAAAACCTGAATTATGTCGCCCTTCACTTGGGTGTGGAGGTGGCCTTGCTGTTGACTAATCCCTTGAATACAGTCCAAATGTCCCTATGGATTTAAAAACAGCAATGCCAGGGCTCCCTTCTTTGTCTTGCCAATACATGCCTATGTTGTTTAAATCACCAAAGTCTTTCAAAGAGGTGCTTCTTATGATAGAAATATCACTTGTAAGGCATTTAGGTATGTCCTTTGATGCTGGATGAGTAGCTCTATCACATGCAAGTTAGTTTAGCTTTCTGTCTGAAAATGCTTTAGGCCAGACTATATTTAGTGATCATTTCTTGAATGTTGAAGTAACATTGCATGATGGACAAGTGACAATATAGTTGTAAGCCCCTTGTGACCTTTGCAGACTGATGTCATGAAAATACCAAGATGGCCAGAATTTCTGGTTAAAGGTTGCGGCCTGGACCAACAGACGCCGAGCCACGTGGAGCATCAGTCACACAGATCCCGTCTTTATTTAAACTTGTGACTTTTTGCTCATTATGGATGTTTTTGCATCAATTTTGATTTATTAAAACATGGCATTGTACATTATTAGTCTTGATTTCTGAGTTTTCAGTGTCCCCTTAGATTTTACAGCCAAAGCAAGTGAGGCAGGTCGCCTGGTCTTGGCCTGGGCTGGACTCTGCCCTTGCTGGAAGCTCCACTGAAATGACCAGAAAGACAGAGAGCATCGGAGAAGAGACTGATGGTGGAAATCAAATAGAAAAGTGGCACTGGACTTAGCAGATGGAGAAAACACCCCTCGCCAGTGAGAACTGCTGAGAAGCAACCTTGTTCATACTGTGGGCCCCTGCTCCCGCACAAATCCTGCGTGACTGGTGAACACATGCTTCTCAGCTTGGGGAGGAGAATGGCTGGAAGCCTCTTTCAGATGGTGGTACACTTCAACTCCAGAGCTAGAAGACCAAGAAGAAACGCTTTCAACATTCTGAAGAGAAGCGATTTCTAGCCTAGAATTCTGTTCCCAGTCAGGAAATCAAGCAAGTGTGAGGGCAGAGCATAGACCTGTTAGCACATGCAAGATTTCAAGAACTTTCTCTCAGGAAGAAATCACTATGGAGCTACCATAGGAACCATGGAAGAAGAAGAAATGGAATGCAGAAAACAAAGGATATGACATGGATGTTTCTTCAAGAAGAATGAACGGACAGATATTCTTGCATATTTGAATAGGCCGAGAGGAGATTACCACAACTAGGTAGAGTGTGGGTATGAAATTGTAATAAGTGCACATAAAGTTAAGTGTGCACATGTACACACAAACACCCACAAAAACCCAAGGCAACTATAAGCTCCAGGGAATACAAAATACTGTGCAAGAAAGAAAAAGTCGTCTTGGTGTGCTCTGTGACTTGGGTGTGAATAGCATTTATAAACACAATTGTGTAAACCCTGAATACTTCTATAACCAAATTGCCTTGATGTTGAGTGGATGACAAGATGAGAAATGTGTCTGAATGAAGTAGGGGTTGAATGGTTGGTGGGGGGAAGTGTATGAGAACAGAATTGTTTCTCCTCCATAAAAAGAAGTCAATAGATAATGCCAAACAATGAAAAGAGTCAGGGAAGAGGAACACAAGCATGTTATTTGGAGATAGGGAAGGAATTCCAAAAGAATGTGCTACACTCAGGGCTAGGGAGTTGCCTTCAGGGCACAGAAAATGCTAAGGAGAGGCTGCTGTTTTTATAAAAAGCCTCATAGAACAATTTCACTTTAAAATATGTGCATATATAATTTTGATAGGAAAAAAAGCTAAATTAGAAAATGAACAGGATGTTGATCCCTGAAGAACAGTTCACAGAGCCACGACAGAACTGAGAGAGAGGGCAGGTAGTTCAGAAGTGAGTGGTTCTGTGTACGCAGTGGCTAGAGGTAGGTGACAATTTTCAATGACATCTTTGTCCTCTGAGTGATATGCAGAGACCTTGCTTTTGAGAACTTGTCGATTCTGTTGGGAAACAACCACTCCCCAATGCTATTGCTTTATTGCTTTAAAAAGTAAGAAGTAGATGGATATGTTTCTAGGGCAGGAAATATGGCTAACCATGGGAATTAATGAATAAAGCTTCCAATGTTAGCCTGGGTAACTTGAGAATTAATTATAAATTTGATTAAAAAAGATTAGAGTTCATTAAATGTTAAGTGTTCTTCTTCCTCATATTTTGATCTCAGGTTAGTGAATGAGGTTCGTTGGTGTTGAGGGTGTTCTGCTCGGGATCCCTGAGCAAAAGCTAAATCAGGTTAAGTACATCCTTTCCTGTCCTCCCAAGCTCCCCTCCTAGGAGTCGTGCACAATTTCCATGCAGATGCAGTGGATGAAATCTCTTTAATCCTTACCACTTCCCCTCGGGCCTGCTGCATGCACTGAATGCTGTGAATTTTTAATTAACCCAGTGTTGATGATGTACATGCAGTTGTACGTTCTCTAAGATTCAAACAGCTTCTCATTTCCTGTTTGGATGGCTATTCTAACAGGCCTGAAATAAAGCTGTGTGGAAAAATGAAAGTGTAAAAGTGTGCTCACTTTAGAATAATTGAAATAAGCTATTATCATAGTTAATATTGACAGAACTAAGAGCCAGGAAGGGAACTAGTTTTGAGTATTGTGCTGGTTATTTCCATGCCCCCCTCCACACCCTCACTCTCTGTGTTTCCCTGTCTCCTGGGCCCAGGGGTCGAAACTTCCTTGGCTGCTTTGCTTTGGTCCCTTTGACTTTGGAGTAGGGACTTGGGCTCCACAGGGGAAGGTGGGCAGTGGCTGCCTTCCCTGGTTATGGCTCTACTTGTTCTGGGCTCTCCCTGGGCTCCAGGAAACCCCTGCTTTCATCTGCCCCTTCAAGCCTAAGAGTAGTGACAGCTTCCCACAGATAAAAGTCACCATCCTTTCTCGATTCCATCAAACGCATCTGAAAAGTTGTTTAATGAAACTTTCTTTGATGAAATTTCCAGAATATGCCAACTGTTTTCTGCCAAGACCCTCATTAATCCAAGTCAGGTTTTTACCATGTCACTTATTGGTCCCCCTGTCTCCTATAAGTCCTTGGGGGCCACATCTCCAGTTTATTCATCATTGTGTCCCCAGGGTTTAGAACACAGCCTGGTGTACTATAGGCGTTCAATGTTTGCTTGATGAATGAAACAATGCACTAATCAGTGAATTCCTGAATGCGGTGCTTTATTTTAAAGAAAAAGGATAGGTTACCTAACATATCCATACCAGGAGATCTGAGTGAAGATTGTGCAATTTGGGACACAAAATGTACCACTGTCTGTGGCTGGTCATCATTAAATTGTTCAGGTCAATCCCCGTTCCCCTACTCCACACAGTGTCAAGATTAGAGGCCTATGAAACCAACTTCCTCAGAATCTGTTTCATCCAAAGATGTTGGACAAAGGTATAGAGCAGAAGTTCATATGCACAATATGGACACCATCTATCATTTTAGATGCTTTTGGTTATTAACAGCATACTTAATTTCCAGAGGCTTAAGAAATAAGGATTGTTATTTTCTCCCATAACAAACATCCTGGAGGTTTGGCATGCTTCTTCTCTGACACCTCATAAGGTTGGCCTTTGTCCTTGCTGCCCCTCCCCTGCCACCCTCAAAAAGACCACAAGACGGCAGCCACTGTCCCAGGCACCATCGTCACACAAGTTCACCAAAAGGCATGAAAAGAGGTTCTTTCTACTTTGTTTTGTTAGGGAGTCCTTCAGCAGATGTGCCCTCATTTCCACTGGCTTTGATGAGCTCTAGCTGCAAGAGAGCCTGGGCAGTGAGTGTCTGGTGCTTCCAGTCCCTGCAGTGGGAGGCAATCTCTGGCAGTGTTATGCACTGAATGAATGTTTGTGTTTCTCAAATTCCTATGTTGAAACCCTAACCCCCAAGGTGATGATATTAGAGTGTGAGACCTTTAGCAGGTGATTCAGTTGCACCCTCGTCAATGGGATTAGTGGCCTTGTAAGAGGAGACATGAGAGCTTTCTCTCCCTTTGGTCTCTGTCATGGGAGGATACAATGAGAAGACGGCCGTCTGTAAGCCAGGAAATGGATCCTCACCAGACACTGAATCTGTCAGCACCTTGATCTTGGACTTCACAGCCTCCAGAACTGTGAGAAATAAATGTCTGTTGTTGAAGCCACACAGTCTGTGGTAATTCGTTATAGCAGCCCAAATGGACTAAGACAACCAGCAAGGAAGAAGAGTGGAGGAAAAGCTGTTGGATAAACAACCAGCAGTGTCAACAACATAAATAAAAGAATCAGAAGAGAAGGATGTCAGAATCACTGGCATTCCACACATGATTAATTGAGAAAGTTACTTTGTAGGTCCACATATGTGCATTCTTCATGTGGGTTGATTTATTTGAATAGAGAAACTCCAGGCAGAAACTGTGGTGATGTCAGTCTGTCCCTCTGTAAGATGAAAATAATGATGCCAATAGCTGTTTCACAGAGAAATATAGGTAACAAGTAAATATTTATAAGAGACCCACAGATGAAAGCTGTCACAGCACTAAAAATACATGCATAACTGCATACCTGACACTATTCTTCCTTCATTCTCAGTTGTATTTTTTTTTGATTTATTAAATTTACTTGCATTTTATAATAATGGCATATGACATGCCAAAAAAGCTAATGTTTGTCAGTAATTTTGCTGTAGATCTTCTTTTGTCAAAGAATTGCTTAAATAATACAAGTTTTCTCCAGGTTATATCTTATGGTACAATATCATAAGAGGTAAGGCACTATTCTCTTTCAATCAAAGAAAAAACTTCAACATTGGTTTTCACTTGTTTAAAAGAATAGAGAACAAACATTTATTAAGTTTTCTGTGTATGCTACACACTCTCACACGTTACTTCATGGACACTAATAACAGCTCTATGTGTGTGTGTTGTGTGAGTTTTATGTATGTATATGTGTATGTGTGTAGTGGTGGTGTGTGTGTGGTGTGCACTGTGTGGTGTGTGTGCATGTTTATGGTGTGTATGTGGCATGTAGCACGTATATGTGTCTGATATGTAGTATGTGCATATGTGTGTCTATAAGGTGTGTTACATGGCATGTATGGTGTGTGTATGGTGCAGTGTATGTGGGTAGTATTTGATGTGTCTGGTAATAGTGTATGTGTGTCATGTGTGGTGTGTGTGGTGTGGTATGTGTGACAAGGGGTGTGTGGTGTCTGTGTGGTATGTATGTGTGGTGTATGTGTGGTGTGTGTTGTGTATGATATGTGGTATGTGTGTTGTGTGTGGTGTATGTGTGGTATGTGGTGTGTGGTGTGTGTGTGATGTGTGTGTGGTGTGTATGGTGTAGTGTATGTGTGTAGTATGTGGTGTGTCTAGTATATAGTGTATGTGTGTCATGTGTGATGTGTGTGTTGTGGTGTGTGATATGGGTGTGTGGTGTGTGTTGTACATGTGGTGTGTGTGGTATGTGTAGTGTGTGGCATGTGTATGTGGTGTGTGGCATGTGTGGCATGTGTGTGATGTGTGGTGTGTAGTATGTGTATGTTGTGTGTGGTACATGGTGTGTGTGGCATGTGTGTGTGGTGTGTGGCATGTGTGGCATGTGTGTGATGTGTGGTGTGTGGTATGTGTTGTGTGTTGTGTGTTGTGTGTGGTACATGGTGTGTTTGGTATGTGGTGTGTGTCGTATATGTGGTATATGGTGTGTGGTGTGTGGTATGTGGTGTGTGGTGTGTGTGGCGTGTGTGATGTGTGGTGTGTGATGGTGTGTGGGTGGTGGGTGGTGTGTGTGTGGTACACAGTGTGTGTCATGTGTGATGTATGTGCGTGTCTGTGGGGGTGTGTATTGCTGTCCTTTTTGTGCAGTGGAGGAGCTGACGTCAGGACAGCTCACACGGTTCATTAGTGGCAGAGCCCAGATTGCAACCCAGGCTTATCCATGAGTTTTTACACGTTCTCTCCCCCTTGCTGTGTAGTGTGGGTGGCTCTACGACTATGTGACATTCAGTCAAAGAGATTTGGGGTCACAGAGTAAAGGGCGAATGTATTAGTTTCCTAGGCTGCTGTAACAAATCGCCACAAATGAGTGGCTTAAAACAACAGAAATTTGTTCTCTCAGCTCTGGGGCTAGAATTTCAAAGCCTAGGCAGCAAGGTTGTCTCTGCTGCAGGCTCCGAGGGAGTGTCTGTCCCAGGCCTCTCTCCTGGCTGCTGGTGTCCCCTGCCTTTGTCCTCACAGGGACCTCTCCTTTCTATGTGTCTTCTCCTCTTACAGGAACACTGGTCATTGGATTTAGGATGCACCCTAATCTAGTATGGCCTCATCTTAGCTAAAGTCATGTGTCACTTCATAACAGAGAAATGCATCGTTAGGCAATTTCACCATTGTGCAAACACAATAGAGTGTACATGTACGAATTTAGATGGTACAGCCATCTGCACACGAATGCTGTACAGTACAGCCTACTGCTCTTGGGCTACACACCTGCGCAGCGCGTGACTGTGCTGAATACTGTAGGCAATGTAACACAGTGGTAAGATCTGTGTTTCTAAACATATCTAAACATAGAAAAGGTACAGTAAAAATGTGGTATAAAAGATAAAAAATGGTCTGCCTGTATGGGGCAGCTCCATGAGAACCTTAGGGGACCACGGTTGTACGTACGCTCTGCAGTCGACTGAAAGGTGGCAGTGACTGTAATCACATCTGCAGCTACCTCATTTCCAAATAAGGCCACATTCTGAGGTTCCATGTAGACTTGAATTTGGGGGGAACTACTCAGCCCAGCGCTGAGAACTGAGAAATGGAAAGACGCCAACTTCACCGTCAGAGCTGTCCACCTGGCCTTTTGCAGTATGGAAGTGCGGGGGAAGGGGGGTGAGATCCGTTCTCCCACAGTCCTCCAACAGGTATCTGCCGAGCCATGCGCAGTGCCCCAAGCAGTGAGATATGAGAGTGAGCCATGCAGAGAGGTCCCGGGTGTCTGAGGTTTCTTGCCTGGTCTGTGCTTCATCTCACAGAGTCCAGCACTGGTGGGGCAGGTGACATGGTGCCCGCAGGAGAGCACAGGGCAGGGGCCCTTCTCAGACCTCCTGTTCCTTTATCCTGATTCAGGACAGAGACGGATCATCGGCATCACGGGTATTCATAGAACCCTTACATTTCACACAAGGCTCTTACATACGTCACCCCGAAATGGTTCTGTCTCACTGATGCCAAAAAGTGAGTCACTAATGAAGCTGGCACTGGAACCCAGGCACTCTCGTTCTTAAACCTATGGGATTTTTCTCAATGCCTTTGCAGTCAGGCAAATATTGCAAAGGTATGAGATAATCCCGAGGAGCTGGGGAGTAGGGGCCATGATGAGCTGGAGACGCAGATATTAAATACGGATTTGAATCCAGTTTGTAAAAACTGCTGTGTTGATGTATGCCATGCACATGTCCTTTGCCTCCACAAGTCTGCTTCTAGGAATTTATCTTACAGGTACATTTGTTCACAAGTCAAACAGTCCAATGGTCAGCGATTGGAGACTGGTTAAATAAATGTTGATATATCTATACAAAGGATTAGTATGCAGCTATCAAAAACAACACAGCTTTTAATGTACTAACACAAATCTATCTCCAAAATACACAGTGAAGAGAGGGTTTGTGCAGATTTCCCTGAGTATTCACTAACTAGCTCTAAGAATATGCAAGAAATTGGTAACATTGACCGCCTCCAGGGAGGGGAACTAGGAAACTTTTTGCAAATATTCTGTTGTAGGTTTTGACTTTTGAACAATGTGAATACGTTGCTTATTTTTAATAATTAACTAAAATACTATGTACATCAAAGAAAACCCAGGCAGGGGGCAGTGTGCCTGCAGTTCTGTGACCCCTTCGCTGGGCCCAGGCTGTGTCGTGGCCACCGCTCAAGCTTCCCCTGCGCCTCGTGCCTGCCTGGCATGCCACTGTGAGTGTCAAATGTATAGTTTGTTGACTCAAATCATTTCATTCTTTCCGCTTTGTGGGGCAGTACTTGAGGCTGCTCGGGCCCAACACTGGGCTCATTATTTGCTCAGAGCTGCGGCTCCTCCTGGGCTCTCTCTGAATGGCATTCCCATCCTCCCTGCCACCCAAGGTCAAAGCTGAGTTTCCTCTGGTCTTTCTCTCTCTCACTGTACTTCCTCTCTCTGCCCCGTCCCTGTGCCCTGGCACACCCACACGGATTCCTCATCCATCCCCCAATTCTGCCCGGTCTGCGTTGTACCTGCTGCTGAAACTCCCTCCCGGCCACCCTCCCCACCCTAGAGGAGGGTCTTGATATCTCTCATTTATGCCACTGCCCTGGCCTCCTAACTGACCTCCTCCTGCCTGTAGATCATTCTACCATCTTCCTCCAGGATTATCTAAAGACACAAATCTCATCCTGCCATTTCTCTGTTCAAAAGTCCATTGGCTTCCCGACAAGAGCTGAACTTCTTCAGAATGGCACACAGGGACTTTCACAGCTGGTACCAGCCCGCCTTCCCCCTCAAGCCCTCCCTCTGGTGCCCATCTTCATGCCTCGCTCCTCACGAGCCTTCTCCACCTGATATACAGCAGGCAGGGCCTGACCTAGCTCTTGCAGGACTGGAAACTCTCGCAGTTTGGGGCGGAGGGGGGGGTTCTTCAAGAAAATGAAAGCAAAAGGACTTATACAAAGTCACGCGTGAAATTAAATGCGTATTTACAACAAAAACATTGTAACAAATTATACACTTTTAAAAGCCTTGGAATACCCAGAAAATTAGGTAACATTTTCGTTAATTGGCTTACACCACACACCTTTATGCTGTACACTCCGATAACCTTGTTATGTGGCACGGATTCCTTATTGCCTTTTCCACACAGAGAATAGAAGAGAATTCCATCTTTCCGCAGCATGGTTGATTGAAAATCCCTTTCGTTACTGATAGCTAAATGGTGTTTCCTTTTCACAACTCATTATTAGTCATGTCAGGCCAAGAAGCGATCCCTGTGTTGGTTGAAATGCATCAAACGCGACCTCCGGCAGACGGGTTTGCTGTCTGCAGTGCTGCTGTGGGCTGGGGCTCCGCAGACATGGGGACGCTGCTCAGTTTGATTTTGTGCAATTCCCGTAAAAAAAAAAGGAAAAAGACCGTATGGTGTGTTTGTAGTGGTACTGGCTGCGTTTGTCCCCGAGTTCAGTAACACTACCCTTGTGTGGCCAGTGACACTGAGAAGAGGGAGCAGACCTGCAAGAGGAGCCCAGAAGCCACGACTGGGAGCCAGGGCAAGCAGAGGCCGGGATTCCGGGGTGGGAGGAGGTACAGCTCAGTGGCACAGCCGGTGTCCCCAGAGTGGGACGACAGGCAACAGGCGGCGGCTAGCAGGGCCCACCTTGCTAGAGAAGCCTGTGTTCTGTGGGAAAGCAGCGTGGCCCAAGCAAGCTCCCCACCTTCTGGAGCTCTGCTGAAGAGGGGTGAGGACACTTGTCTGACACTGTGCTGTGATGTTCGGTGACAGAGCACGTACGCGGCACCTGGCCCAGGTGGGCCCACACTGGGGAATCATATGACAGAGAATCCACCTGCTGTCCTCCCCACAGGAACGGGTACTGTCTTCCCAGGTCCACCCCACAAGCCCACCCGCCCAGCCTTGCTTGTCCAGACCGTGTCCTGAGTTACAGCAGGGACAGGACAATGGCAGAGAACTCTTCAGTCCTCCCCATGTTCAGCAATATCCCTAGAGGAGGGAAGCCCTCAGCATAATTGATTAAGGTTCCAATTGTGTGAGTTTCCGGCCTGAACATTAAGGCCTTTGGTGGAAGTGTTGACAGGCCTCCCAGGGCTTCTGCATTATGAAACTGAGACAGCCATTCTCATGTCTGTCCCAGGTCTGGTGCTGTGAATAGGCAAGTCAGAAGACATTATTTGTATAAAAAATAATCCCTCAACCACTTGCCTCTCTAGATTGCAAAAGCATATATTTGTTGTTCAAGTAACCTTGAGAGATTAGTCCAACTCATTCGTGTTTCAGGTGAAAAAACTAATTTATACCCGTAACCAAAAATGAGCCCCACTGAGCCTTATTTCTACAGGGCCCTGTATTCCTTAGAGATAATTATGATTTGCTATAATGATCAACTTGTTTTAAATTTCCCACATAATAACTATGCATTTAAATAAGAATCTTCTAGAGAAATGTCAGAGCCCAACAGGCCACTCGAGCACATCAGATCCTTAGGCAGGTCAGCAAGAGACTTATTTTCCGCTTTGTGAGTGTAGCTGGCACTGGTCCCAATACCTTGGGAAGCTCAACAAGTTCCCCAGCGAGGCAATCACCTGTCTACCTGTTTCTGACACACCCCAAAAAGAAACAGGAGCCCAGAATATGAACAACAGTCATTCAGTATTGAAAAGGACACCAGGGAAAGACAGATGCCTGTGGTGAGGTCCCCACATAAGGTTCCACCAAATGACAAGGGCTCAGGCCAGATGTCCCCAGTGCCAGGTGTCTTTCTGGCTTGGCCTCTGCAGCAAGCACAGCAGCTGTGAGGCAGAAATTGCAATGCCATTGTTAAAGGGCTCTGTCTCAGGCCTTTGTGAGAGAAACCCCGGGCAGGGTCTCTTCCTATCTTATCAGCCCCCAGAGCTGGGGAGGGTGCAGGTGAACAGGCTGTACCAAGGTCCACAGCACGTGGCCTGTTGGAGCCTGGGACCGAACTCAACCTCTGGATTCATCAGCGCATGGAGAGTTTGGGACCCTTTGTTCCAAGCGGGAAGAAGGGAGGGCAGGCGGCTCTTCAAGACAAGTGACTACTGGTATGCTGTCCTTGCTCCTGTCTGCCAGGACAGACTCTTCCTACCCAGCAGGCTTGGAGTGGGCTAGCTGGCAGGTGTGAGCTGCCTCTTCCCACTGCCCTGCCCCCAGCCTGGGCCCCACCTCTTCTTTCAGGCAGGGAAGGCTTTGTTCTCACTCATTCCTGCCCTCTCCACCTTCTCCCTTCCCTTGTTTCTGAAAGAGGTGGGAGGTAAGACAGGAGGCTAAGACAAATCCAGGGAAAACCCTGCACTGATCATTGGAACAGTGAAATGGGGCCTGGGGGTGTAAAATCTTGGCCCTATACCTAGGAAATTATTGGGTCCAAAGATTTCAATGACAACAACACGGTGGAGGAGTAAGGCTGAGAGTCGCAGGGTGGTGAGATGGCCTTGCCCGCTGGCCCCAGAGCTGTTCTACAGGGAGAATCTGCAACATGCAGGAGGGCGGCTCTGTCTTGCTGAGGCACTGGACCCGGAGGCAGAAGCCACAGCCACTAATAAGGAAGCTGAGACTGGCCGTGAGTCACCAGCTGAGCCATCTCACCTGCAGCGTCCAGGAAGCGTTACCCACGTGGGAGTCTCCAATGGAGGGGATACTGGTCTGGGAGGTCCAGAGGCTTTAGATCTCTTCCTTACTCAACAACAACGGAGGCATCTCGAACGCTCACTTAGCCTCCTTCTCCATAAAATCATACTTGGATGGTCTCTAAGGCTTTCTGGCTCTGAAACTCTAGGACCCTTGGTTGGGGTAATATGCAGGAATACTGCAAACCATTGCATGTTTGCAAGGCATTATTGTGTTATTGCTACCTCTGGCAATAAAGATTTCATACAGGAAGTGGACTTTGAACTTAGCCTTGAAGGAAGAGTAGAGCTCTTCCGATGGCACCGAGTGCAAAGGGCATGACAAGAAAGCTGAAAAAGGGGGAGAAGGGAGAAGGCCACAAGTGGGGGTTCTGGCTAGTCGACAAGCTGGTGGGTCTCAGGTGACCATAGTGGGAGACTCCGGCTCGTCAATGCTCCCACCCAAGGCAGGGGCTCAGGAAGGAGGCCCACCTCCTGCAAATGCCTCCAGGACCTGAGCCAAGGCCACACAGACCACATCTCCAGTGGCTAAGTCCCCTCCACAAACCTGTGAGCATCACAGCTTGTTCTCGCTGCGAAGGGAACTGGAAAGCAGGCTGAGATCCAATCCCACCCTCCCTTCCCAAAGGAAGTCCGAAAAGAGATTGTGATTTTTTTTTTGGTTGACTATACTTGTCAGTTTTATGTTCATGTTGAGCCCTCATCCGAGTATACCAAAGGATCCTTCTTCCCGAGGCCCCTTCTGTGGACAGGGAGCTGGCCATGGCATAAGTGACAACTTTTATGGAAGTTGATTTTTAAGTTTTTGGCTCATGGCACTGAAACTCTGCAGGCCTCTTTGGCATTAAGGAAGTCACAGACTGCACAGCTGACACTGCATTTGAAGCTGTTGCTGCAAGGGGAAGCTGTCTTGGGTGTGGGAGGTAGCCACATTTAATTATCATCCACAGACACTCCTCAAAACTGTGCCTGGATGCTTCAGCTATTATTCTAGTTGCTTCTAAAATAGGGTCTTATGATTATTTTGCGTGTGTGTGTGAGCATGTGTGTGGATGGCCCACAAGGACGCCTATCTTGTTTTGGGGGGCATTGGTTTATCTACAGAAAATTACAGAGCTCAATGGAAAAGGAAAGGCTGTCTTCCCGGGAGCTGAGCGTGTCCTTGGTGGAGAGGAGTGGGGGCTGTGTTTGGGTGAGGCTGCGGCATCTCTGGGCGGTCACCACCCACCTTATATCAGCCCCTCCAGGAGCCCAGTCTTTAGATTGTCATCCCTAGAGAGGAAGCGGCATCACTGTCATTCTTCCCAAGATTGCGCAGGCCCTTCGGCCACCACGCTCATGAGCCTGAGCTGTTTAGGCTGGTGCAGCGCTGTCCGCCTCGCTCAGGGAGCACACGCACAGGTTCCGCCAACTGGGGAGGAGCAAGGCAGGGTCTCAATGGATCCATTCTGTTTAGGCTACTCCTCCCTGACATCAGCCTACAGTTGACACTGGCTGTCGGCGAAGGGGCCACTAATCTCAGGTGGTGACATATGGGTGAGTGTCAGCACGTCCATGGGAGTGAAAGCATGAAGGAATACATTCCCAGGGCGTCTTGGTGATACCAGGACGCAAACGATCGTACAGCGATGTTTCCAGGGTTATCGGAACAGGGACAGAGGCAGACTCTGGACACCAGCACCAAGGTCCCTCCATCACAGGGATAGTAGTTTAGAGGATGTTTCCCGTGATGTCATCCTCATTTAAAACCAGTGTAGAAACACAGTGAAAATGGTTTAAACTGAAAAAAAATAAATAAATACGATGGAGAAGAGAAAGAGTTCTGAGTCCCAACAACATGGCCCTGCTCCCTCCACATTGAGGACTGAGGAAGAAATGCAAGAGGGACACAGGCCTAATAACAGCCCAGAACTCCCTCTGCACCTGGGCGTTATGTGGCTGGTTAAGAGAATCTGAGAGCTTGTCCTTAGAGCAGGTGCCTGATTGCTAACCTGGGCAGAACCAATGTCCTCTAAGAACGGCCTTGTAGAAGGGGGTCGCAGTATGTACGAGCCTCATCATGAAATAGTCCAAGTTGGTTAGTTTATTATTAGTGTTCATATTGCGATTTGGGGAGTGTTAAGGAAAGCAGATTTGTGCTGGGTGTGTCATAGGATCCCAGAGCCAAGGAAAAGCCTTCAAGCTGCCACATCATCTATCCCTTTCTTGGGGACTTTGGTCAGAGCAAGAGGGAGTGACCAACTGCCACTCAGAGGCCAAAGCCCTGCCTCCTCTTCCTCTCTCAGCCTCCCCCCTCTGTGACAGGCCTCCACGCTGGAAAGTTCTACCAGCTCAATAATCTGATTAAGTTGTCTCCAGCCAGCTGTGGTTGAAGCGAGAGCATATTGCCTGGGAAAAAGTGAATGAATGACTCCATTGGCAGCCACCAGTGCATTGGCACAAGACAGTCAGCTGGAATGGCTGGGCTTGGAATGGGACGGACAGGGCTGCCCTGGGGCCCAGGACCAAGCATGGGAAGCTGCTGAGGAGGGAGGGCGGGAAGGGTCTGAAGCTGCAGCCAGCAGTCCAGTGTGTGTGCTTGGGACCCTGGTGACAGCTAGAACAGGCTGCTGCTAACGGGGAAGAGGAGAATGTGCTGGCAACAGACTCACCTACTTTACAATTTTGCCTAGAGCCAGCCCTGTGTTTAACTTCCCCAGAAATGAACCTGTCAGCAAACCAGGGAAGGGCTGTT
This sequence comes from Lepilemur ruficaudatus, assembly GCA_963574885.1. Lineage (NCBI taxonomy): Eukaryota > Metazoa > Chordata > Mammalia > Primates > Lepilemuridae > Lepilemur > Lepilemur ruficaudatus. Next base: position 34,937 of record CAUYRT010041450.1, read on the forward strand.
TGTTATTTGCTGGGGTTTGCAAAAGCCTGGGTGGTTGCTGCTGGCCCTTTTGCCCTGCACATCACCTCCCCTCTCTGGTGCTTAGGTAGGACCTGCAGTCAGGGCAGCCGGAGCCCTGCGTGTCTGACTCAAGGTTAGAAGGACCAGGCAGAGTTTCACCGTCTAGACTGTCTGAGCAATTCAGCACATTCCTGAAGATGCAAAGGCCTCTGTAGTTACTACCTTTTAGGATGTGTTTAGACCTCAGTGAGCCTTTGACTGTTTAGAATTCTACTAACATTTCTTTGCATTCTTATTTAATTTTTTTAAAGGGGAAGAGAAGAAACCATCTGCCAGTATCTCATGCTGCAAGCAAGGGAGGCTGGATTCCTTTTTGCTCCCTTAAAAACCCCCTTCATAGGCACTTCCAGCTCCCCAACCACAACCTCGATGCCTTACACTTTTTATTTAAAGCCTCGCCCTCCAGAAAAGTTTCAAGAAGCTAAAACAAAACAAGCAAAACAAAAACTAAACCCCCCCTAAAAGTGAAGTGGCTGATCTGGGTGTGGCCTGACAGTACTACTTCTGAGCTGTGCGGCACCCTCCAGGCTAGCTGGCCTCTCGGAGTTCAGTTTCCTTGTGTATACAAATAACTGGGTTCACCCAGATGCACTCTACGTTTTCTTGAAGCTTTGACATTTTTTGATTCCAAAATCTTGGAAATACGATAGTTTCAGATCACTGACAGTTTCCAAATAACGAGATTTGTCCCCAAATGTACTGAAAAGAGCTTCTGGAACCATGTTGTTCCTTCAATTCAAAGCATCCAAAATCTGTAGGACAGCACCTGACATATCTTCTTTAATGATATATAATTTACATAATCTTTACAAGTCTTCTAATCACTCTAATATGAACTCTAAAAATATAGTAGCTACTAAGCCACACTTGGGGAGAGACCCAGCTGCAATCCCTCCATACACACAAAGGAAGGAAGGGAACAAAAATAAAATCAGGAGGTTTATAAATCTCTCCAGAAGGTTGGTTGCAAAAGGGAAAGCATACGTGAGAGAATTTTCCTCTAACTCACTCTAGAACAGACTTGAGCAAATGGATGCTTCCGCCACAAAGCAGAGATGTAAAAAATTTATCCCTTTATCATGAGAATGGGCAGTATGAACATAGCCAATGGACAGGATACCAAAGAAGATGCTTTATGCATTTTTTTTCCATTCCTGGTCTAGCTTCCAGGGTGTGTTTTATGATACACAGCACTTACCAATCAGTTATATAGAGAGTGTAAGTATACACTGCCTGGGATCAATGTGTTAAACCTCCGAATGTGATAGGAAAGAATTCTGTACCAAACAACAAAAATAAGTTGTAGGGCCATGGTCCCCAACCTTTTTGGCACCAAGGACCAGTTTCATGGAAGACAAGTTTTCCACAGACCGGGAGAGGGCAGTGGAAGTAGGGGTGGTTTGGGGATGATTCAAGCACATTCCATTTATTGTGCAGTCAAACCTGCACAATAGGTTTGACTGCACAATAAATGTGCAGTCTGCAATTCACAATTGCAAAGTTGTGGAAACAACCCAAGTGCCCATCAATACACGAGTGGATTAATAAAATGTGGTATATGTATACCATGGAGTACTATTCAACCATAAGAAGCAATGGTGATATAGCACCTCTCGTATTTTCCTGGATGGAGCTGAAACCCGTTCTACTAAGTGAAATATCCCAAGAATGGATGGACAGGCACCACATGTACTCACCAGCCAATTGGTATTAGCTGATCAACACCTAAGTGGACATATAGGAACAACATTTATCAGGTGTCCGGCAGATGGGAGGGGGGAGGAAGGGATGGGTATATACATATATAATGAGTGCGATGTGCACCGTCTGGGGGATGGTCAGGCTTGAGGCTCTGACTGGAGGAGGGAGGGGGCAAGGGCAATGTACGTAACCTTAACATTTGTACCCCCATAATATGCTGAAATAAAAAAAAAATGTGTACTCTTGATTTTAATCTCTTTGAACCAAGAGACTCTACATCCTTGTTCATAGACTCATCCACTGTGAAATAATGAATCCAATTGCCCGGCCCTAGACCAGTTGGGTCAGAATCTCTGCAGGTGGGGACCTGGCATCAATATTTTTTAAAGCTACTCAGACAATTTTAATGTGAAGCCAGTGTTGAAAATCATTGCTTTACCCTATTCTCTCATGGCACAACTAAGGATTCATTTAGTTACCTACTACTTTAGTTACCTTTTCCCCCTCAATATTGCCTCATAATGCTATATTTACCATATCTATAAGACCTTTTATTATAACCTAATGATTTGTTGCCTAGAATCATCTTTATAATAAAAAGTTACAATTAAAATACTTCAGTCTTATACAATTAAAAATTTTAGTCAAAATTGTTATTTATTGTATTCTGTTCAATATATTCAGTAGCTTTTTGTTGCTGTAAATTCAGCTTTTGAAAACCAAAGCTGAATATAGTACCGACATAATAGACACTAAATAAATATCAGTAGAATTGAAAGTATGCTTTTGTGCTTTTATATGTACCTTCCCCCCACTTGTAGTGCCTTTTACCTTCTTATCTGGAAAAATTCCAATCCATCCTTTAAAAACTACCCAGATCATATTTTTCTTCCTCTAGGAAGCCCTCACAGATCAGAACAGCCCATTAAGCACATTCTTTTTTGGTACTGTCTTTGCCCGTTTCATGCTTCTCAGCTGAACTTGTCACATTACACTGTCATTTCTTTTCCTCTTTTTTTGTTTTAAAATAAAACCCTTCTCCACATTTGAATGTGAGCAACTCACAGCAGGTGCTACTTTATGCCTTTCTCTGTTCTTTTTCTCTCAGAGCACAGCACAATAGCTGGAAACAATGAGCACTAGGTAAGTGTTTATTAAATGAAAGAATAAATGGCCATATTGAAGTGAACCAGGTACATTTCAAAACCGCTAATACCATAAATTGTGTCCCCTCCAAATTCATGGGTTGAAGACCTAACTCTTTTTTTTTCTTTTTTTTTTTTTTTTGAGACAGAGTCTCACTCTGTTGCCCAGGCTAGAGTGCCGTGGGGTTAGCCTAGCTCACAGAATCTCAAACTCTTGGGCTCCAGCAATCCTCCTGTCTCAGCCTCCCAAGTAGCTGGGACTACAGGCATGCACCATCACACCCGGATAATTTTTTTCTATTTTTAGTAGAGATGGGAGTCTCGCTCTTGCTCATGCTGGTCTTGAACTCTTGACCTCAAGCAATTCTCCTGCCTCGAACTCCCAGAGTATTAGGATTACAGGCATGAGCTGCCACCCTCAGCCTGAAGTCTTAATTCTTTTTTTTTTTTTTTTTTTGAGACAGAGTCTCACTCTGTTGCCCCAGCTAGAGTGGCATCAGCCTAGCTCACAGCAACCTCAAACTCCTGGGCTCAAGCAATCCTTCTGTCTCAGCCTCCCAAGTAGCTGGGACTACAGGCATGCGCCACCATGCCCGGCTAACTTTTTCTATTTTTAGTAGAGACGGGGTCTCGCTCTTGCTCAGGCTGGTTTTGAACTCCTGACCTTGTGTGATCTGCCCGCCTCGGCCTCCCAAAATGCTAGGATTACAGGCGTGAGCCACCGCGCCTGGCCTAAGTCTTAACTCCTAATGTGATGATATTTAGAGATGAGGCCTTAGGGTTAGATGAGATCATGACGGTGGGGCCCTAATGATGGGATTAGCACCCGTATAAGATGAGATAACAGAGATCTTGCTGTTTCTCTCTGCTGTGTGAGGACAGATCAGAAATACTACCCTCTACAAGCCAGGATGATGCTTTTACCAAAGCCCGACCGTGCTGGCGCCATGGTCCCTGACTTCCAGCCTCCAGAACAATGAGAAAATAAATTTCTGTTGTTTAGCCACCCTGATTATGGTGTTTTCTCGTGGCAGCCTAAGCTGACCAATACAACTATGAGTCAGCATTAAGTTATTTGAAAAGAAACATTAATATGTTTATATCTATATTGTTTATTATATCTATAAAGTTTATTATAGATATTTATGCTTTCTCTCATTTAAATCCTTTAAAAAAAATAGGGGTTTTGGCCAGGTGCAGTGGCTCATGCCTCTAATCCTAGCAACCTTGGGAGGCCGAGGAGACAGGATCCTTTGAGGCAAGGAGTTCCAGACCAGCCTGAGCAAGAGTGAAATCCCTTCTCTACTAAAAGTAGAAAAAAATTTAGCTGGGCATGGTGGTGTGCACCTGTAGTCCCAGCTACTCAGGATGCTGAGGCAGGAGGATAGTTTGAGTTCAGGAGCTTGAGTTTGCAGTGAGCTATGAGGATACCACTGTACTCCAGCCCAAGGGACAAAGAGAGACCCTGTCTAAAAAAAAAAAAAAAAAAAAAAGGGTGGAGGGGAGATTTATATTTTCAAAGAAAAGGCTGTATCAAGTACAGTTACACTAGATATTTCGTACTTTCTTCCAAAAAAACTGGAGGCGTTTTTTTCTTTCGGTATTTTCCTGATAAACTGAGAAGCCTATCAGAAACGAGTACAGTTGAAAATGAAGGAATTTTGCAGAGGAACAATTAATCAACAGTAAAACATAAATTACATTGGGAACTGCATCATCAGTTAGAGCTATTCACCAGGTTTCCTTTTTGCTTTTACTCACAGATACCATTCATTGAAGACCCAGTACTCCTTCCACTGTGCTAGACATTATGTCTTAAATTGATTTTACTTTCTCTTGTTTAGCATAGAAAAAATATTTAAGGTATCATGGAAACTCTCTAATGTTTTACTTATTTATTCAGTAAATACTTATTGTACATTGTGGAAAGCATAAAACTGTAGTTTAGATTAACGGTATACACAGTTTTGAATTTCATGGATGAGTAACATTTTTTAAATAGAGGGAACAAGTACCGATTTGTCAACATTTTACTTGGCCAAATAATATTAAAAACAAATAAATACCATTATCAGCTATCACCATTGGTTCACAAATGGCAGACCTTTTTAACACAAAATAATTAAAGAATATAATCTCAGATGAGAATAAAGGGTGGTTTTCAAAGCAGCTATATTTAGTTCAATTAGATTTAAAGCACCCACCATGTCCTTTATTCTTCCAATTTCAGTCTAGACTGGTAAAATGTGTTCCTTTTTCCCACTATTCAAAATCCCTTTTTTATTCTAATTGGATTGTCCATTAAAATAAGTAAAACTGGCTTAATCTCATCAGGCTTGCAGGGTCCTACTGAAAAATGCCATGTTTACTTACCTGCATTTTGACTTATTTTGTCAAATACTAAAGATAAATGACTTTTATACCACTCTATATTCCTGCAATAATAGTTTGTCATGTATGTGAAGGCTATAAATCAAAGACAAATATAACAACAAACTTACACATATGGACCCAATGAAACCATCCTTGTTATTACAATTCCAAGAATCAGAGCTGTCAAAACTGTAGAAACAAGGGAGACCTGCAAAAGAAAACGGAAAGATATTGTCAGTTTAGGATAGTGATTATTTCATTTAAAATATTAGGTCTTTCTGTTTTTTTACTTTGGTAAACGTAATGCATAGGTTTTTCTATCCAATTCTTTCGTAGTTTATTCATGTAGATTGGTGTTGATAATCTCAGGCATGTGACTTCAGATCATGGCCTTGATTCTCTCCCCACCCCACCCAAAATAGCTGTGCAAGTATCACACATGACTATTGTTAAAATCTTGCAACATGGCTTTAAACATTTTAGTGGCTTCCTGAATGCTATACAATACTGGTGGTGACTTTAGATTATGAAAGTAAAAGTGAAATTATATTTTCTTTATTCTTCAGGCCCTATGTTAGTGTTGACTTGTGCTTTTTTCTTTTCCTGTCTATAATTGCTTCTTCTGTTTGTCTTTATTTTACCTTCTCCACAACACACATACGTCCGTCCCAATATTTTTTTTAGGGAGGTGCTTCTGCTTTTTGCTGTCTGCGTTCTAGCTCTGTTAGTCTATTTTTCCTATGTGCTTTTGCCTTTTGGTCTCTGTCTCTAGGTCTGTTTTGCTTTTTCCTCTCTGTTCTGTCATTGTTTCAAAGGGTTAAAACATAGCCTGGTCTGCCTGTGCATGTACTCATTATGTTACGTCCATGTTTCTAGTCTGAATTTTTTAATGACTAAGCACATTTTGGATTTTTTTTTCTCTGATAAAAAAAGTAAATATAAAATTTCTCTCATTTCATGTGATTCTTACTAATCTTGTTTTCTAAGTTATTCATTTTTAATGAGACAGATGTTTCTACTATGAATCTGCTGATCTGAGAAACAGAGATTAATTAACATGTCCAAGGTCACAAAGCTAGAAAGTGGCAGAAAGGGAACTCAAATATGAGAAGTCTGACTCTGTATCAGGGCTTCTAACTACTCTGCTTTGCTCATTGGGATATTTATTTAGATATTTCAATATGACACTTTAAAGGGATTTCTAGGGAAAAAATGTTCAAGTATTACTAAGATGGTAGAATATTTATTAGTACCCTTCCTTTCATGAATGCCTTGCTGTCTGCACTCAGAAGATAACATTTATGTATACGCTGAACACATGAAATGAAAAATAGACTGATCATCTTAGATAACTCACAAAAAACACCTTTTGATACAGTTTTGTTTATTTCTGGGTGACTGTTAGGGACAGAGGATGTGGTGGTCAGAATACTTTGAAATATCATCTCTACCTTTGGTTCTACTTGGAAGGAGGGACTTCATAACTGAATGCATAACATCAAACATCACAGTGAAAAGTAAAATTCAGCCAACTGTTGGAGTTTTCAAGATAGAATATAAAAATATTATATGAATAAGTCATATAAAAAAAGTAAAAAAAAATTTTTTTTGTCAGAATGCTTGGCATCATGTAGACATAGCACCAAAACATTTTGGGAAAAATACAAACATTTCTTGAGAGAGCGCAAATGAGCTTATGTGGTGACTTGAATAATTACTGGGTGCTTTCTTTAGAAAGATTTCAGTATTTCTCCTTAGTAATAAGAATCATAAATATTGGCCGAATTCTCAAAAATTGATCAATCAACACATTGACATTTAAATTCAGTGAATGAAAAACAGACAAATAGACCTTGTAATTTACAAATAAAAATATTTTAAGACATTAAACAGATTCATTGTTTAAACTACCTACAAAAAAATTGAACACTTTTCCAATACATGAGACTTGCTTTAAGTACAGTTCTTCATATTTTCTAAATTTAAAGTGTGCTGTCTGCACTAATTGGCTGAAGGGCACACTTATAACTTCAACTCAAACTGTACAAAAGCAAATTATGTAACCAAAAAACATATGGATCCCCATAAAATTTTGAAATAAAAAAAAATTTTAAAAAAGTGTGCTGACATCAGTTAGGGTATCTACTTTAGAAAAAAAAAAAAAAAGAAAGAACATATTTGGTTCACACTCATCAAATATTTAACCATCAGTTCCTAAAAACAAGCTAATGATTCAGCCACAGTTTCCTCTAGCATAATCATAAGTAAACCAAAAGAAACTAAAGATGAGTACTGTAACTAAGAACTTTGCCAAATATAACAATGCAGGTTACCAGGTGCATTTCTGTGCCTACGTAAAATGTAAAAATTACCTTTCCAAGTTTTGCTATATCTCGGTACAAGGATAAAGGCAGAGTAAAGGTAACCGTGGAAATCATAATTATGAAGTGGCGACCAACAAACAAGTTTTCAGGATCAACTAAAACACAATAAATATTATTAAATGCATATAGGTATAAGTAACACATTGATGACACAACTAAATAGCTAAGAATTTAATTATAAAAATTACTTAAACATAAATACTACCTCAATGATAATGATTTTGGTTAACAAACTCTATAAAACCATGTAAAAATAGAAATAAATCACAAAAATGTAAATACAAAATAACTTAAGGATTAACCTATTTTTCAAATGATGTCGTAATATTTTACGTTAAAATTATTTTAATAGCTTCCTAATCAATTCTCATGCTTCTTTGTCCCCTTAGAGTATACTCTTAACCCACAAACTACAGAAATCTTTTTCTTTTTCTTTTTTTTTGAGATGGAGTCTCACTCTGTTGCCTGGGCTAGAGTGCTGTGGCATCAGCCTAGTTCACAGCAACCTCAAACTCCTGGCTCAAGCAATCCTTCTGCCTCAGCCTCCCAAGTAGCTGAAACTACAGGCATGCGCCACCATGCCCAGCTAATTTTTTCTATATATTTCCAGTTGGCCAATTAATTTCTTTCTATTTTTAGTAGAGACAAAGTCTCACTCTTGCTCAGGCTGGTTTCAAACTCCTGACCTTGAGCGATCCTCCCACCTCGGCCTCCCTGAGTGCTAGGATTACAGGTGTGAGCCACTGCACCTGGCCCAGAAATCTTTTTCAAACATAAAAAACATCATGCTATTGCCTGTCCAAAACCTTGTGATGGCAGAACCCTTCATGTAGAAAGTAAGCTACATGAGCACAGTGCATTTGCTAAGGTGTTTTGTTTTTTTTTAACTTCCGTATATCAGTAGACTTGAGCAGTAATACCTAAATAAAATTTCAGAAATCAAGGTTTAGATTAAAATATTTAATATATTTCTAATGTATTAAAATATATTTTTGTCAAGAAAGAAGTAAATGGTAGAAGCAACTTTTTAGATAGGGCAGAAGTCACAGGGGAGCTGCTGCAACTGGTATACACTGCAGATTCTTGGCTATCATAATGAGCAAATACAAATAGAAAAAAATTTTTATTTTTATTTCTATTCTTAAAATAAATTTCACACATATGTATGTATATACACATATATGTACATATACATGTATATATGTACATATACCTATATAATCAAATAGAAACAAGTTTTAAACATAAGATGAAACACAAGGATTTATATATTTTAAAAGCAGTGCTACAAAAAAACTATTAAAACTGATAAATTTAGTAAAGTTGCAGGATACAAAATCAACATACAAAAATTAGTAGCGTTTTTATATGCCAACGTCAACAAGAAAGTAATCCCATTAACAATAGCTACAAATAAAACAAGATACCTGGGAATAAACTTAACCAAAGAAGTGAAAGATCTCCACAATGAAAATTATAAAACACTGACAAAAGAAATTGAGGAGGACACACAAAAAAAGGAAAGATATTCCATGCTCCTGGATTGGAAAAATCAATATTGTTAAAGTATCCCCATACTACCCAAAGCAATCTATAGATCCAAGGCAATTTCCATCAAAATACCGATGACATTCTTCCAGAAATAGAAAAAAGTTATCCTAAAATTTATATGGAACCACAAAACACTCTGAATAGCCATAGCCAAAGCCATCCAGAGCAAAAAGAACAAAACTTGGAATCACATTGCTTAACCTCAAATTGTACTATAGAGCTGTAGTAACCAAAACAGCAGCGTA
>CAUYRT010041451.1:0-21701 GCA_963574885.1 Lepilemur ruficaudatus
CAAGGCAGGAAGATAACTTGAAGCCAGGAGTTCAAGACCTGCCTGAGCAAGAGCAAGACCCCATCTCTACCAAAAACAGAAAAATTAGCTGGGCATGTTGGCGCATGCCTGTAGTCCCAGCTACTTGGGAGGCTGAGGCAGGAGGATCGCTTGAGCCCAGGAGTTTGAGGTTGCTGTGAGCTATGGTAACACCACTGCACTCTAGCCAGGGTAGCAGAGTAAGACCTCATCTTAAACAAAACGAAACAAAACTCTAGGTCCATATGGCTTCACAGGTAAATTTTATGAAACATTTAAAGAAGAAATAATACCAATCCTTCATAAAATCTTTCAGAAAATAGAGAAGGGAATAATTCCCAACTCACTTTATGGGGCCAGTATTACCTAACTTCAAAAGGAGACAAGGATATCACAAAGAAAGAAAATTATAGACCAGTATCCCTCATAAACAAAGCTATACAAATCCTTAATAAAACATTTTCAAATTAAATCAAGCAATATATAAAAATACTAATATATCATGACTAAATGGGGGTTTACTCGGGAATAAAGGTGAATTTCATACTTGAAAAGTCAGTGTAATTTACCACAGTAACAGAATAAAGGAGAAAATTCTTATGAGCCCCTCAAAAGATGCAGAAAAATCATCTCAGTAGCTAAATTTGACACTTATCCATGATAAAAACAAAACAAACAAACAAAAAAACTCTCAGCAAAACCAGGAATAGAAGGAAGCTCTTGATCTGAAAAAGGGCATCTTCAGAAAACCTATACTTACCACCATATTTGGTGGCAAAATGGTTGATAGAGCTCCATATGCAAAAATTAATTCAATCTAGATCATAGCCCTTTGTGCAAAATTAACAACCATAATGCTTCACGGAGAGAAGCCTGGGGAAGAGAGGAAAAGATTTCTTGTACAAGATGTGAAAAGTACTAGTTGTATTTAAAAAATAGATAAATTGAAACAGACCAAATTTAAATTTTCTGCTCATTCATAATACCTTCAAATTAGAAACAACCCAAATGCCCGTCAGCAATGGCTGAACAGATCGCGGTATATCCAGGAAGTGGAATACTACTGAGCAGTAAAAAGGAACAAACTATTGAAGCACACCTGGGTGAATTAAAACACATCAGGTTGCATGAAAGATGCAGACACAAAAGTGTAACACTGTATGATTGCATTTGTGTGGACTTCTAGAGCAGGCAAAATTTATCTTTGGTGATAGAAACAGTGGTTGTCTGAGGTGGAGGCATCGCCTGAAAGGGGCATGGGAGAACTTTCGGGGTGGGGCACTGGAAGTGCTCTGTATCTTCTTTTGGGTGCTGGTTAGCTATGTGTATATAAATGTAAAAACTCACTGAACAGAACACTTAAGAACCATGCATTTTATTACATAAATACATACCAACATAAATTATGCCTTAATTTTAAAAAACCTATAAAATGGGCATCATTATATCCCCATATTCAAGGTGGAGAAACTGAGTCTCAGATAGGTCAGGTAACTTGCTCAAGGTCCCACAGTTAGGAAGCAGCAAAGGTGAGATATTAACCCTAATTGACCCAAAGCCAGAGGCAGAGCCTATGGACCTATGCTTCCCACTGCTTCTCTCTTCCGGTACAAATAAAAGCAAAAATAAATGATTAAATCCCCCCAGATCCAAGGGTCTTTAATATATCTGCATTTGGATGTAAAGTGCATTGAGACAGGTCTCAGGGGAAATAACATGGACTTTACACACCCCATATTTTGAGGCATTTTATATTAATAAGCTTAATTTCTAAATATTTGTAATGGAGGGAAAAGTGCACATTAACCATCAGAACCCCCAACTGGGAAGTCAGTAAAAAAAAAAAATTCTAGCAAAGCCACCGCTGATACTTTTGAAGTGTCAAACCAGATGGCCCCCAACTCGAGCAGAGCACACCCAGGCCGAGTCTGGAGTCTGCCAGCCAATCTGCTGCCTCCCCTAGGCTCACCTTTCCACATTTGGCTCCTGAGCCTCTAGGAAGCTTTGCTCAGAAAGAACTGAATCGAACATTGCCCACGATGTCACAAAGATTCAACACATAGAGCTTACCCGAGCTCACTCACTCAGGTTTTGCTAGAAAGGCCTCATCCGGATTGATTTTGTCCTTGAGCATCTTTCTGACCTACCAAAGAAAACCTTTCTTCCTTTTGTCCTCCCTACACCACTCCTTCCACCCCAGCAAGGATTATGAAATGGGGAAATTCGGGCCCCCTAAGATGTGCCTGGAACGCACTTCAATTTGGGGGAAGGACTTCCCGTCCTTGATTCCTCGTAAGCCAGCAACAGCTGGTATGTGTGAGATTTACTCATCAGATGGCAAGAGGAAGCCAAACACTCCTACAAGAGCTGAAATTCAGGACTAAGCAATATGAGATTCTCAAAAGGATCAAGGAAACAAGCATCAAACTATAAATCTGAAATCCAGAGTCCTGCGAAGAGTGAATTACCTTCCACAATGCCAGAGAAAGGGAACTTTTTCAGGCAGAGTAAAAAGTCCACGTAGCAAACGCTGGAAACAAAGGAAGCAGGGAAAGAAAAAGTGCAAACACACACAAACAGAAATTCTCTTGTTTTATCTTCATCACAGAAATAAAACCAAACATGTCAGTTATGGCAATACGGCCAAGCACTGGATATTAGAAATAAACCTTTCAGAGACTATATAATAACATGGAAAAATCCTCTTGACTCAATAGTTAGTCAAAAAGAAAAACAAACTGTAGAAAAAGATTTCTTTCCACGGTTAGAAGAAAATATACCAAAATATTAATAGTGATTATCTCTGGGTAGTGACATTTTGAGTGATGTTCATTTTCTTGTTTTAAACCTTCTGTAATTTCCAGAACTCTCGAATAAGTCTGCCTTTGCAATGCTTTTGGCAGTAAGTAATGGAAAGTCAGACCATTGGTGCCTTTAATCACAAGAATATTTTTATTTATAAGAAGTCTGAAGGTTAGTGCCCTCTTGGTTGGCCTGGCACCTCAATAGCATCAAAAAGGACACAGGCTCTTTCTGTCTTTCTGCACCATCATCCTTATTGTGTTGGCAGTCTCATGAACATAAAATGGCTGCCACAGCTCCAGGCATCACTGTCTCATTCAAGGACAAGAAGGAGAAGTGTGTCTAGGGCAGAGGCAGAACTTCGGCCTTGCTTTTTATCAAGGTGCAAAACTTCTTCCTAAAATCTCCCCCATCAGACTTATTTGACTTTTAATTGGCCATAGCTAGGTCATTGTCCCTGAGCACATGGGAATTCTGGCCAATACATAAATAAAACCAGGGTTATGCTGGTAGGGAATAAGGAGGAATTGCTTCAGACACTTACAGAGTCTGTCCCAAGTGATAAATGAAAAGAGAAGAACATAAATATTAAGTGGAGAGATTTTTCACATAGATAGATATACATAGATACACACACACACACACATACCCTAAGTATGTGTGAATGCATATTGCCAGAAGAAAGACTGGAAGGAAAGTCATTAAAATGTTAGTAGTGTTTGTCCTGGGTATGAAGACTTTGAGTCATGTTATTTTTTTTAGTATCTCTCTGTAATTTTCAAGGTATCTATAACAAACGTAACTGTAAAATTACTTTTTTAAATTAAGAAAAATCTTAATTTAAGAGAGTCTGAGACTGTGGTTTTACTGTTACCTCTTGATCCATCCTGCACATGTAAGCCTCATTACAGACACACCGCTGGCGTAGCCTTGCAGCGTTCCCGAGTGCAGTGTTTCATACGTGTTATTTCATTCAACCCTCGCAAAACCCTACGAGGTCGGTACCGTTATTGGTCCCATTTGTTCATGTAAGGAAACTAAAGCTCAGAGCAGTTAAGCAGGTGACTTGACTAACGCCACACGGTGGGGAAGAGCCGACCTAGGATTCAAGGCAAGATCTGTCTGACGGCAGAGTCCGCACCCTAACCAGCGTTCCGTGATGGAGGCCCTCCACTGGTAACTTCCTTATTCCCATGCGTGGTTTCACAATTTTACTACCTACGGATACATCTGTACAGAATGCATAACGTTATATCACATGTTTTAAAGACCTTTCATAAATGGCGCGTGTGTCTCTATCTGAAACTTGCCCTGTGTATTTAACACCATGATTTGAGATGAGTCTCTCTTGCTACAAGGCCCTTCCTCTCTGTCATATAATGTTCACTTTCATACAACAATATGTATTTTTTCCAGTCTCCTGGACGTTCAGAGTCTCCCTCGACTTCCAATTTTCCACTATTATAAACAATGCTGCAATGAACATCCTCACGCGAGCGTCCTGGGGCACATGTGGGACACAAAGCCAGGACGGAACTGCCGGGTCGTGGGTACCAGATAATGACAGGTGGGTCTCCCACCAGTGGCTTGTGACAACTGCTGCTGCTCCACGTGTTTGTGAGTCCTTGGTGCTGTCAAATAAATTGTTGTATACTATTTTATTTTATCGGATAACTCTAGAGTTAAAAGGTAATCTTGAAGCTAAATAAAACCCAAAACTCCTAGCTTTAAAAATATTAGTGTTTTTCATATCATTGAATTATGCCCAGGTAAGAGTCTAATCAAGCTGAGAGCTTCTCAATCCAGGTGGTTTTGTTTTTCTTTTTACAAATCAACTTTAATGAGGTATAATTTGCATATAACAAAATGCACACACTTTAAGTTGCAGTTGGATAAGTTTTGACGAATGCCTACGTCTGTGTAATCACCGCCACAGTTAAGATGCAGAACATCTGTCCCAGTCCAGAAGGGTCCCTCGCGCCCCTCCCAGCCAATCCTCACCCCCATTCCTGATCCCCGGAAACCATGCTCTGTGTCACTACAGATTGGAGTTGTCTTTTCTAGAGCTCCACGTAACTGGAATCGCACAATCTCTCGTGTGTCTGCCCTTTTTGGTTCAGGGTGTCTATGAGACTCATCCGTGTTATCGTGTGGATAAGTTCTTTGCTTTTAATTGCTGAGTAGCATTCTACTGTATGGATGCACAGTAGGCCCCCGCATCTGTGGTTTCACTTTCCGAGGTTTCAGTTACTTGGGGTCAGCCTTTGTCTGAAAATATTACATGGAAAATTCCAGAAAGAAACAACTCACGTTTTCAATTGCTCACTATTCTGAATAGCATGAACAAATTTTGTGCCACCCTGCTCTGTCCTGCCCGGGACATGAAACATCCCTTTGTCCAGCACATGCATGTTGCAGACACTCCCACCTGTTCGTCACTTGGTAGCCCTCTCCCAGGCCAGAGGAGGGTCATACCTGAGGAACAACCCCCTGCAGTCGTAAGATACATATGATGGGAAAAGAGAAGTTGTAGAGTCCTTGGATTGGATATGGGAGGAGAGGTTAGAAAACCATTCATTCATTCATCCAGAAAATGTTTATTTTTGTGCCTCCCAGCAGCCAAGCTCTGTGACGGCCACCTGCGCCAGACCCAGGTAGGAAAGGCGAGAGGAAACCGGTCCTGGCTGATGAGGATCTGCTGTGGAGCTTGTCCACACCTCCGAGGCAGGCGGTGGAGTGCAATGGATGCTGGATAGACAGACAGACTTGAGTTGGAATCTTGGCCCTGTTCCTCTCTAGCTGTGTGACCTTGGGCAGGTCACCCCACCTCTCTGAGCCTGTTTTCTCATCTGCAAAATGGGAATAAGAATCCCTTCCTGCAGGGAGGAGCCAATTTTGTGGAGCATGAAGCTTATATATTTTGGAGCCCTTTCTAGAATAAGGATAGAAACAGGTCTTACTTTTGCAAATATTACAACATCTGCCCTCATGAGCTTATCTCAGGGGCTCTCCCAGCGCTTTGGAAGAGGTCGTGAAAGTGAAAGCCCTGACGCTTAACTCTAACGGCCTCACGGTAAATCCACTTTTGCCAAGCCGAAGCATTTTTATCTTTATTTTTTTAATGATGAAATGAAATCATGAGTGTTAAGAAACAAGCACCGTGCCCTAGCATGGAAGTAAGTGCTCGTGAAGAACAGCTAATGCTCAAATAGTGCTTCCTGAAAGCCAGGCCTGTTCAAAAAGCACTTGATACGTATTAACATATTTAATGAGGTAGGTGCAAGTGAATACTCCATTTGACAGATTAGAAAATCGAGACCCGGAGAGCTAAATGATCCTTGCCATGTCACCCACCTAGTGAATGGTCTTGGCAGTCTGGCTCCAAGGTCTCTGCTCTTAACTCCCGGCCTTTACGACTCTTGTTGAAAGGCAGGGGTTTTTATTACTTTTTCTTGAGTGTTACGAGCGTGCCCATTGCTAGAAAGTCTATAAGCAAAATGAGACATTTATCCTATAATGTAGGTGACAGCCCCTTTGGAACCCCAGAAGCCTGTTTTCTGAAGACTGCACTCCTGGTGAAAGAAAACATTTCTCCCCCAGGGAGGCTGTGTGAAAACGCTGCCCCCAGAACACAAGCTGCACACGACCGCCTGCCAGAGCCCTAATTCCCTGACATCACACATCCCGCCCTGAACGCAACTGACTTCCGCCTCTACTTCATAGTATCCCTAATGGGAAAACCGGGGACAAATCCAGTTGTTCTTTATCGTAACTTAACTACACGTAGAAACAGAATTACAGACTTTGATTTATGGGCGGACGCGGGGCCTGCCCCACAGGGTCCTTCCCAGGGCGGGATTTTTCCTCTCTTGGAGGACGGCTCTGGCCCTCCTGCTGGGCAAGGGCTGAGGCCGCTGAAGGGTTAACTCTGCACGTTTTCTAGAAGCCTCAGGCTTGAGGCTGTCGGTCCATATGTGCTACAAGAAGCCCATTTTGTAAAATGGTAGGGCCTGGTGTTCGGTGGCCCTTGGTACCAGCAACCGCTTCTTTCGATTGAGGAATGAAACCACTCGAATGAACTGAGCAAGGAACGTGGTGACTCCGAGGCCACCCTGTCCCAGCAAAGCACCTCGGGCCGTTACACTAATCGGAGGAGCACGTACAGCCTGAGCGCGTTCCAGTGGAAACTGTGATTGCCAAATTGCACGGTTTGCTGTAACAGGGGTGTTTTCAAGATCTGATCTTGCAAAGCAATGCTTCCTCCCTCTCTGCTCACCTCCCAAGTGCTGCTAACTGGTCAAAGATGAAGCCAATTCAGAATCTCCAGTCTCCTGCTGGAAACCCCAAAATGGCTTCTCACTGCCCCTGGGATAAAGGCTAATCCCTGACGTGGTGAAGCGGCCCCGACCCACCTGCCTGCTGCCGGCCTCCCAGACTCACCTCTTCCTCTCCACACCCAGACGCAGCACTGCAATCCTGGACTTTCCCTCCGATGCAGCGTAGGCTCTCTTTGGTCTTCAGGGCCTCTGCCTGGATCTCTCCCCTTCCCTTCCTTCTTCAAAGCAGACATCAGAGTTTTCTCATTTGCTGTTTTTGCTGGCCCAGAATAATCCCCTCTTCTCCTGGTAAAAGCACGTCAGTCTCTTTGGGGGGCCACTCCACCCACATAATTTGGGTAGGTGGGACCAGGCTCTGAGGGTAGAACAGGACCAAGCCTGGCCAAACTACAGTCAACGTCAGGACTTTTGCTGTCACCAATGTTAGGTTCTTTTCCACTGGAGCTTTGAGCAGACGGGATGTTAGGCTGGAACTGCTGAGGCACGTCTTTGTGGGTGGAAGTCTGCTTGCAAATGAAGCTGCAGAGAGGAATGCAGACCTAATGACATCACTTGAGCACCTGGATCCAGCCACACCTGAAGCCAACTACTCTGCAGCTTTCTAGTTACAGGAGCCAATGTATTTCAGTTTCATGAGCTAATGGATTTCCCTCTTTGAGGCAACGTGAGCTAAGTAAGTGTCTGTCAATTGCAACTAAAAAGTTCCTCAAGAATACACTTTCCCTTTTATTTGGTTAACTCTTATTCATCCTTCAGGTATCAGCTTAGGGGCCTCCCTTATTCCCAAATGCATTGGGTTTCTCCTCTGTGCAGCCACAGGACCCTGTATTTTCCACATATTAGTGCTTTCACTACTACATTGTTGTTTCCTGTTCTTTGATTCCCTGCCTAGACTCTGAGCCACAAACATGAGTCTTCCTGTGTTATTAATATTTACCATTATGCCTAGCTCTGTGCTTGGTGCATAACAGGTTGCTAGTAATTTTTGTTGATTAGATCAGTTAGTTAACTAAAATCACTGAACCTGTATCTAGGAGGCTACATCTATCAATTTTGAGAAATTAAGAGTAGATGACTGAATCCAGAGTCATCAAAAAAAAAAAAAAAAAAAAGCTCTGATTGATTAGTAATGCCTGCCACGAGTCTGGGAATGAGGAGTTGTGGTATGTGTGCCACATGCTTGCCATGTTTGCTCTCTATTATCCCTGAATTGTTCCATGAGTGACTATCTTGTCTCTTCAAGTAGACTGCAGTCTCCTTGAAGGCATGGGCCAGAGTTTTGGCTTTCCAAGCACTACCAACTCTTCTGGGTCAGACATCCAATTGCTCAATAAACGTTTGTTGGCAGACGGACCTACATCCTTTCAAAGTGACAAATTAGAGACTTTACAGCTGTAACCTTCTCGTCAGCCCCACCATCCCTCCATGGCCTAGTGAGGGGAAAGCCAGGAACTACCTCCCCGGTTTCATATGTTAGGAAACACAGAAAGAGGGAGGCACAGAGCAGCACCGAACTACTCTTTCCACTCGATGCTGGCGCATTTCACGGCATTTAGGAGCACAGGCTATTCTACTAATCAAAGGGTCGCAATATTTCCTAAGCACGAAATAAACAACAGGCTCCAAGAATTCCTGGGCTTGACGTCAGTGAATAAGCTGTAGGCCAGTTCCACTGGCCCATATTCTACTCTCTTCTCCACTGCTGGGGCTGGAAAGCCGCAAACCACGTCCCGGAGCCCTGCAAGCTGGCTTCCTAAGGGTTCTACCAACGGGAGGTGTTAGTGGGTTAATGGAAGGTGCGAGAGAGGAGAAGCCATTTTCCCAGCTCTTGGCGATGCTTCTGACAGTGTGATGGTGGCAGTGTCAACAGCACCCGCAGTGGTGGCAGGGGGCGTGGGGTGGCGTGTGGCCTTCCATCCTGCTCAGGCAGCTTGTTCCCATCAGCAGCACACCTGTGGACTGTCCCCAATCACAACCCCTTGTTCCTCCAGCCCTTCCCGCACCTTAATTGCCGATTCCCTGCGTTAAATTCCTTCTGTGAAACTTGAGGTTGGACACTTACTGATAAAATAAACCACTGTGATAAGCACCTCCGGGGTTATCTACCTAGCCCATGATCCCATTCACTGTGAACTGCCTCCAACCACCTGTGGAATAAGCCCCCCAGGACGGGTTAATACCACATGACCCTCCCTCCGTGGCCGTTGCTGACTCACTGATTTGAGTGGCGCCAATCCGATCTTCTCTGCAGAGAGTTAAACCGTGGAACACACAGTCACTCAGTAGTCTCTGCTATGGCTCAAATTTAAAACAAGTCAGTGTGTGTAGAGCAGCTGGTCTCACCTGAGACGATCTGTCCCCCCACGGCACTATCTGGAGACATTTTTGGCTGTCGACTGGGTTGAGGTGCTACTGGCACCTGGTGTGCAGAGGCCAGGGCTGCTGCAAAACATCCTACAATGCGCAGGACTGTCCCCTACAGCAAAGAACGATCCCGTCCAGAATGTCAGTAGTGACGGTGTAGAGGATAGAGGTTTGGAGGTGGCCGTGCTTGTCCACATGCCTACAGGAGGAGGAAAGGCAAAGATAAAACAGCGCAGGTGCGCGCAGTGGCGGGGGTGGCGGACCATCGGCGTGGGTGGACAGAGACATTCTGTTTATTGCCTGATTAACTGGTTCCTCGAGAGCCCCGCCATGGAAAAAAATTCACTCTTACCTCTGTCCAGTCAGAATGAATGAACCGCTCCTGCAGGAAACACAGATACATCTTAGGAATATAATGTTAAGTTTAAAAGCAAGTTTCTTTAAATTACATACAATAGGATGCTGTTTTTATAAAGCTCCCACAGAAGCAAAATCTTACAAACATGGCTTAGGGATGCATACGTATTTGATAAAACTGTGAAAAAAAAAAGCTGAACTAAAAGCACAAAATTGAGAATTACGGTCCCCTCAGGGCAGGGTGGTGGGGCGAGACAGAGCACAGGAGTCGGTGGTATTAATCATGTTTTGGGGTTTAAGTGGGGCACTGGGTTCTCAGCTTTTTGATCTATTATTGTGCTTTATAACATAGCTGATGTATTAATATAATTTTTTGTATGAATCAATTATTATAGGGGCCAGCAAACTACAGCCCGCTGGCCAAATCCAGCCTGCGGACTGTTTTTGTACAACCTGGAAGCTAAGAGTGGTGTTTACATTTTGAAATAGTTGAAAAAAATCAAAAGAAGAAGATTTCGTGACACATGAACATAATACGAAATTCCAATTTCAGTGCCAGTAAAGTGTCGGGAGGACACAGTCGCTCGTTTCCAGACGGCTACGGCTGTTCTTGGGCTACACCAGCACAGCTGAGCATTTGCAGCAGAGACCAACTACACAGGCTGCAAAACTTAGAATATTTACGATCTGGCCCTTTATGGGAAAATTTGTTGAGCCTTTAAATATTATTTTGAAGAAGAAAGATTTTGAAAACTATCTTTAAAAAAGAGTCAAATGCAGTAATCCAAATAGTTCTTCTAGGGAATGGTCAGCCTATGGGTTGATCGGGTTGTCTGCTCTGCCAAGATGACCCGCCTGGGGGTGGGTGAGCTCAGGTGGCCTGAGTGATCTGGAGGGAAGGTGTCCTTGTCCTGGTATTGTGGCTCCTTGGGCTGCTGCCAATCTCTGTGGTGGAAGCTCACAGCCAAGTGGACCTGGCTCAGCCAGAGCCTGACCACTCACCCACTCTCTCCTTAGCTTTGGGCCTCTTTGAGCCAACACCCCCCACCTACCCCGAGTGGCTGCCACATCCTCCAGTGGCCCTCTGGCCAGAGCAGTCCTCCGTCCACCCCAGGCTCTGTAAAGGGTCACGCTGCCCTCACTGCCACAGGCCCCCTGACAGACAGTGCCAGATTTCAATTTAGCCACCTTCCGAGTCCCACCTTGTGAGGCCACGGGAACCGCCAGGTCACATCCTTGCCACACAGGAAACAGGAGGAGCAGGGAAAGCAGGAAGCCGAGGCCACCTTGGACTCGTGGACTTGCTGCTCCATGTTCACTTCCACGTGAC
Source organism: Lepilemur ruficaudatus (assembly GCA_963574885.1). Lineage (NCBI taxonomy): Eukaryota > Metazoa > Chordata > Mammalia > Primates > Lepilemuridae > Lepilemur > Lepilemur ruficaudatus. The sequence goes on from CAUYRT010041451.1 coordinate 11,209, forward strand.
CACCCTGGCTGTGGTCAAGTCGGCCAGAGAGAAGGATCCAGAGTCTTATATGGGGGTCGGCGTGCGGAGAGCTCCTGGCTCCTTGGGCTCCCCCACACCTGTCTGACACAATGCCCCATCTCCTGGCCAAAACCCAAGGTGAAAAGTTAAGACACAAACAGATGCCGACTTTTCTCTCCTCTCGGTGAAGTAGGTGCATGCCGCCACCGTGAGTTCAAGGCTTGGCTCTGGGGAGGAGACTGCACATAGCACATGATTTAAGGGGTGAAAATAAAATGTACCTATTCCTGCAGGGAATTGCAGAGATGAGACTATGTTGCCGCAGAACAAGAGGTGCCATCCCCTCGGCCCCCGTCACTTTTCATTCATTGTCCTGTACCTGCGGAGGCTGGGCTGCGTTTTTGGACTTTGGATTCCATGAAACCCGTGCCCCCACCCCCTATAACAAATCCTACTGTTTTGCTCAGAGGGCCCCATTACAATTTTATTTAACTTTCTCTAACTGTCCATGAAGAGCCTATCTAAGCCGACCCACCTCTTAAAGAATTCTGAAGTGCATTCACATCCTTCAGTAGAAGTTTCCTTGATTGGGGAAGGGGAGAAAAATTTTGCCCAAGCAAATATTTCCCTGTTGACTATGTCTTTAAACACCCTCGCCTCCCCGAACGCACACGCATTTACTCAGACGTTTAGGCCAAAATTGAAAGCCAGCCTCTCTTCTTCATCCTCGATTCTTCAAGGGTGTTGAGTGATTTTTAAAGTAGACAGTCTGGGAGGAATAATGAAGCAGATTAAAGTGTGTTTACTCAACGGACTGACGTGCAGACGGATGAAAGACAAACAAGAAGCCTGGCTCCCGCAGCGAGCAACAGCGGCCGCTGTGTCTGCAGGCTCTACTGCGCATGCGGACCGGCTTGGATTTGTTTCAGCCTTAGCTCATTTGATCCCAGCAGCGCTGCGACCTCGCTGTTATTGGTCCCATTACACAGATTAGGAAACTGGGGCAGAGAGATGTGCTACGATTTGCGCAACTAGTGCTGGAGCACCCCAAATCGGAAGCCAGGCTGCCCTGGTACCAAACCCTCAGTCCCTAACCACAGGGCTAGGTTGCATACTTAAAAGCTGTGGTCCCCAACCCCCGGGGTTTTGGACCAGTACTGGTCCGTGGCCTGCTAGGGACCGGGCTGCAGAGCTCAGTGGCTCCCCTTCACTGCCCCCTCACTGTGGTCAGCAGAAAATTGTCTTCCATGGAACTTAGGAAATGAGGGGTGGGCTGGGATGGGGGGAACCACAGCAGATGAGTGGTGGGCTAGCCGGCAAAGCTTAGCCTGTATTTCCAGCCGCCCCCCGTCACTTGGCATCTCTGCCTGAGCTCCGCCTCCGCCACAAGCTCCCCGCAACCCCACTCCCACCCTGTCCATGGAAAGATTGTCTTCCATGAAATCCCGGGTGCCCAAAAGGTTGGGGACCGCTGCCTAAAAGTATATGATACCAGGGGTCCAAAGACTATGACCCTCGGCCACTCGTTTTTGTAAAAAGGTTTCCTTGGGGCAGAGCACCCTCATTTGTTTACATATAATCTGTGGCTGCTTTTGTACTTTTTTGAGAGTGGTGCAGCAGAGAACGCATGGCCTGCAAAATCTCAAATATTTATTTTACTATTTAGCCCTTTACAGAGAAGGCTTGTTGACCCCTGGTGTATTCAATATTTTATCAAGTGTAAAAAAGCAAACTCCAAAACCATAACTATATTGCTTCCCCCCGCCCCTATAATGTACGTGGATGATGGTTAAACAAGACCAGAAAGACATGTGTATATATGTTTAAGCAAATAAATTAAAGATGTAGTTTTCTTTCTGAGGGATGGGGTGTTGTTCTAAAGTTGTTCTAATCATAAACAAAATTTTAGATTAAAAAGTTAATCGATTGAATTATTTAAAAACTGCAACCAAACTTGGAACATCTCTGCTTGATTTGAAGGGTGTTTGCAAGACACACAAGTGTTTTCTCCTTGGGCTGAAACCCAGCCCTCCTGAGAGATCAGCTGGTTCTTACTAACTTGTCAGGACAGAGAAGAATTCAGGGTGACTCAAAAGGCAAATTATTGCAAATTGTGGGAAACAGATCAAAATTTCCCGTCCCCTTGGAAATTTGGAAGCTTCTATTGCCTTGAAATTAGGCGCTTTGAGTTTCTCAAGGATTAATCTGGGAGCAGGGCTGGGGGTGGGTGGTCAGGAGGAGAGGTGGGCAGAACAGCCCCATAGGCCTTTTGGGGTACTTCCTTCTTAGCCTATGTCGCTGTGGCATGGGAGGAGTGTACGTGTGTGCAGAGAGGGTCAACAAAAGTCACGGAGAACGCAGATCACTTCCCAGTTAGCTCGCTCTGGGAAGTGGTGTCTCCAATGCCACATTAGAAAAATCGTAGAAATAATAGAGCTTTCTTGCTGAATTGGTAAAGAGGAGTAAGTGAAATCATGCTATAAGACATCCAGAACAGGGGCTGGGGCAGATACTTCTTTTTATTGCTTTTGAACTTTGGTACCCATCTCAAGTCGCAAACTCGGGTTAGCGACAAATGCCTCATTCCTTTATGTGCTGTGAACCGGTGCTTCCCAAGGTGCGTGATGCTCAGTGATTTCAAGTGGGAGCAGTCCACGGACCTCAGTTGATGCAACACTGACGCACACGGAGAGAAATGTATTCCCTCCTCCGTTCTCCCGCAGTCCTTCAAGGACACGGCCTCCCTCGAGTGCCAGTCTGTCTCAACACGTCTCTAACACTTACGCATCTCTTGCCGTGCGAGGGAGGACAGGCCTCAGGGAGGAGAAAGTACTTAGCTAGAGCCTCGGAACGTTGCCTGGCTCTCATCACGTATCATTTTTACAGTCACCTTCTGTTCAAGGCAATTAACACCAGTTTTCCACTTTTATTAGTGGCATGAAATTCCCTTAAAAATAACTTTACCTAAATGAAAAAGTAATAGGAATTTAAAGAAAATATTAGCTAAATGTTAGAACAGTTGGTTTATTCTCATAAAGCTAAAAGTAGCGTGTGGTTAAAGTAAAAATCCTGACGTTAGGGCTACCAGATTTAGTGACCCAAAATACAGGACACTCGGTTACATTTGAATTTTACATAAACAACAAATAACTTTTTAAGTGTGTCTAAAATATTGAGGAGTAGGGGGTGATCTGGAATGAGACAGATTAAATAGCCCAGAAAAGCTTGTTTAGTTCGTTTCTTCTGAGCAATATTCATGGCATATTTATGCTAAAAAATTATTTGCTATTTATCTGAAATTCAAATTTAACTGGACATTCCTGTATTTATCTGGCAACTCTACTTGCAGGTGCTGTGCAAAGGACTGAAAGTCGGAAATGCCGTGCTAAATCGACTTCACTTCTGGTCTGAGTTACGAACCTCTGTCATGGTTGCGGCTAATTGAGCCCAGACTCCCGGGTTGCAACGGGATGTTCGGTTCTAGAATTTTAGGCAGTACCAGTCACTGGTACCGGTCACCCAGAAAGAGCCTGTTGTCTCAGCCCACGGGGTCCCTTCAGACACTGAATTCCCCTCCCATGCCTGGCACAGGGAGCCTTGGCTGAGACAGGGCGCTAAGGTGACTGGGGAGCCTCCTTTGAGCCCTATCATGTCCTCAGGGCACCGCTGGGGAGCAGGGAGCGAGGCACGGAACTCTCTTCTCTTACCCAGCTTGGGGAAACTTCTTCTTAGTCTAGGAGAATTCCAATCCTCTGCAAAGGGGCCATGACCATGGGAAACAAAAGTCAGGAGGTCCTGCCACAAAACGATGCAAAAACAGAGTCTTGAAGAGCCTGATCCTCATTTGAATGGGGGTGGGGTGGAGGAGAAGGTGGGAGGACACAGAGAGAGACGTGAATTAATACCTGACGCAGCCAGCCTCCCAGAGCCCATCGACCTCCCTGGTCCCATCTCCAGCCATCGCCAAATGACAACCAAAGGGGAACCCCTCCGCCATCACAGCAGAGCAGGGCGCAGCTTTCTCTGCCACGTCCAGCTGTCTGAGGTGTCCCTCCGGATGTGCCTGTCGTAGAGATGGTGCCTCCCTTTATCTCACGGGAACAAGGGCTCCCGAGCCAGATCGTCTGGGTTTGGACCCCAGCGCCATCATTTGTTAGCTGAGTGACAGTGGGACTCAGGGACTCAGTTTCCTTATCTGTAAAATACGGTTCCAGCCTCATACACTTGCTTAGCATGAGCATTAAACGAGTTAACACACGTGACGGAACTTAGAACCGTGCCTGGCACATGCCCAAATATTTTATTTGTGTTAAATGTTTTTGTCATCTCCTGTGCCAAAATACTTTCAGGTCACCTTTCCAGGGGCCCTAGATATCATTTTACCTAATGTCTTTTGGTCTGTTAACAATAAACACACACATTTTTTTTAACAGATTGTAAGCATTTACGCATCCAGCAAATTGGTTGGTGTGCAAAATAACTCTGCTAGATGGGGACTGCTATTCCCATTTCACACATGAGGAAACTGAGGCTAAAAGAGGTATATCAGTGATCCATTACTACGTAACAAAGCACAGAATGTGTGGGCACGAAACAGTGATTTCTCCTTTCTCATGGTTCTGAAGGTCGGCTGGGCAGTTTCTCCGCTGGTTTCACCGGAGCTCATGGATGTGGCTGCATGAGGCTGGGATGGGGCTGAAACAGACCAAATAGTCTCCCTCTTACACCTGGCTGGCTGCTGACAGATGCTCCTCCAGTCTCCTCCATCAAGCATCTCACCCCCTCGTGGGCTTGGCGAGCTGCCTCATGCTGTAGTGTCACGGTTGCGAGAAGGTGAAGGCAGAAGCTTCAAGCCTCTTAGGACTCAAGCTCCGGAACTCACACAATGACATTTCCACCACGTTTTTTGGGTTAATCAAGTCACAATGTCAAGCCCAGATCAAACGGGTAGAGAAGGAGATTCCCATCTCAGGATGAGAGAAACGCAGAGTCACATCCCAGAGGGGTGTGCATACTGGACGGGAGGAATTTGTGCCCGTAAGGTGAGGTGTTTTCACCAGGGTCCACGACAAGAGAGAGGCAAAGAGAGATGGGAAAGCCACAAGCGGGCTGTGTTTGGGAAAGCACACTGGAGAAGAGGCAGAGGCTTGCAATCCCGACGCAGTTCTGAAAGACGGGTCTGGTGTAGTTTGTAGCCAGATCTGGGGGCTTGCTGTGGCTTCGATGCCTGCGTGCAGTCTCCACTCTCAAGCCGGGGTCCCTGTGGGGAGACGGCCCCTGGATTCCAGTTTCTCTATGCCTGGGTTGAGAACACTAATTTTTCAAGAAGCTCTAACTTGTTAGTGTTCGAATTTCCTTTTCAGTGAAAAACTTTTCTTCCCTCAGCAACCTTTAGTCATTCAGCAAACACTCTTTGGGCTTTGAATATAATCTTTAGGATGACAGCTCGCAATGTTTACCTCTAGTCCAGATGCTTCCCTGAATTCTGGTTTGGTCCCTACTGTCTGCTCAGCATCTCCTATTGCGTGTCTAACGGGCATTTCAAACTTCACATGGCCCAAGCTAACTCCTGGTCTCACACACACACTCCTCCCTTGATCTGCCTCTTAGTAAATGTCAACTCCTTTCTTCCAGTGGCTCAGACTGAACACTTCGCCATCATTCTTAACTTCTCCCTTTTTTACACCTTTTTACATTAACTCACCCTTCAATCCTGGCCCTTCCTACCACTTCAAGTGCCCCGCCCTGGTCCGAGCCAACATAGTCACTTACATGGCCCATTGTGCCGAATCCCCACTGCAGTCCATGCTCAGCCCAGCCCCCCGCGTGATCCAATTAATGTGAGACAGAACGTGCCGTTTCTCTGCTTGGACTCCCCTGCTGCTTCCCATCGGATGCAGAGTAAAAGCCAAACCCTACGATGGAAAACAAGCCTGAATAATCTTCCCTTCCCAGCTCCTGTCCCCTCTCCGACCTTGCCTTGGCCTGCCCTCTCCTCGTGTATCCTCGGACACTTGGGGCCACTCTCATCTCCAGGTCTTCATCCTTGCTGTTCCCGCTGCCCGAATGCTTCACCCGCTATGAGATGACCTGGTGTAAAAGTGGTGCCCAGCGACAATCATCCTTTAGGGGAATTTGAATTTGAAACTAAGATTGGGAGCAATTAAAATTATGATCTCAAAATTCTTTTATTCAGTCTTGAATAAAATTAAATTTATAATCAGAAGCCACACATTTGTCATGTCACCTTAAGAGAAAGAAATGTTGAACTGTTGACCCAAGTACTTGAAAGCACTGAGCCAGCCCACTGCGTTTGGTTATCTAAGTAAGGGGGAAAAACCTTTGGGTGTTTGCAAGTCAGAACTTGAAAACTGCAAAACGTAAGTGTAAGCAGGGTGGATGGAAAGATTCTTTTGTATTAGAAAAGAATTAGGCATATTCTACAGCTTGTCCCCACAAAATTCAACTCAACTATGTGTTTTTTAAATGCAAACTTGAATTTGAAATTATAAATCAGCTTCTGAATATTTAAATCAATGATATCATCACTGATATTCTTGTCTCTTGGACTTAGGGAGAAGACTCTGCTTTTTCTCCTATGTATAAATTACACAGCTAGGAAAAATAAATTATGGTTTTAGCAGAAGTAATTAAAATGATTTTGACTTTTCCCCCCATGTCCAGTAGTGTCCACAGAAAGAGGCGGGGTGGTGGCGGGTGCGCTGGCCAGGTGGCCGTTCCTGCTTCTGTAACCACCCCCTGAAACTGGAAAGGTGCAATAGGAAACAAAATGGATTTCACACCCAGATGGACTCAGTTCAAATCCCTGCTCCTGTGCTTTCCAGATGTGTGACCTTGGGTAAGTCATTGCAGTTCTCTCAGCCTTTAAACAATGGTCCTTATTTCAAGGTTGGTGTGTCCCTGTAAGGAGATGATGCCTGCAAAATGTTTATTTAGCAGAGAGTGGAGCACACAGCTGTTGGGCTCTTTCTTTCTCCTTAGGTCATCTGCTGTCTGGGATCCTTGAAACCTTTCAGAACCCAGAGGAGCTGTGAGTCCCACACTGGGTGAGCCACTTGCCCCAGGTCCCAAAGCCAGTGATCGGCAGAGCTGGAACTTGAACCCACATTTGTCTGATTCTGTCTTGTGCTCTTTCCAGAACATGAGGATTTCTGGAACTTCAACCACTCAGTGACCACCATCATCTCATAGTTTCTCGCCAGATATGCACACCACCTGCAACATTACTTTCTTAAGTATTTCTTTAAATCAACCCATTTTATTATTGAAGTAAATTTACTTAAATAAGAAACATTATATCTCCACTCAAAATGATGAAAAACCAGCATCATCTTCACACTTAGATAGTAACTGATATTATATATATGTACATATGTATATATGCATGTGGCTGTATATATATACGTACATATATATGTTATAACCAAATCAATGTTGTTGGATCCCACCTGGATGCTATGGACTGCTGAGAACTCCAAACCAGAAGCTCTCTTTGTCTCACTTGCAAAGTGAATTTAACCAATGCTAGAGAGTGTTCAAGAGATCCTATTCCCAAAGTGAGACGTCCTCCTGGTTGTAATCAGAATGATTGAAAGGTAATTGAACAGGGATTATTCATGTTATCGTTATACAATGAAGTGTTATTTAATATCATATCCATATGCAGGATGCAACCAAAACATTATTTCCCACACCACAAGGGGAAAATGCCCCATTGCTATACATTGCCTTACACTGAGGAATCTCCATAAAAGATCTAACAGTACACTATTTTTCAAAATCTTGTGACCACAGCCTATGATAGCAAGTGCATACCCACACTCACATCCATGTTCGTATCTGCACCTGTATCTACATCCTTGTTTGTAACACTGTGCGACCAACGTGTGCACGGCAGCACGGACAGCCCTTACCAAGCATCTGCGCTTTGCACACTGATCTTGCTTTCCCTGTCTTATTCTTATCTATTTAATTTTTAAAAAATGCTCACCAGGACTAGTAAAATAAATACTGATGTTTATACCAAAAAGTCCACAATAGATAAAAGATAAAAAGTCTCGCCTGGAAGCAGAGAGAGAGAGAAACTTAGTGCCTCTAAACACCTAAGACAGTGATTCTCAAAGGTGCTTCAGTGACCCTGGGCTCCCCCAAATCCTTCAGGGGGCCTACCAGATCAAAACTGTTTTTGTTTTGATATAACAATACTAAGATGTTTTCTGTCTTTTAAATTCTCATCTCCCACAAGTGTGCAGTGGAGTTTTCCGCAGGCTTCCTGACGTGATGACGTCATCCTGTGATATTAACATGTAATGGGTTTGTTCTTGTTCTTTGCATGAGAATGAATAAATATTTTAAAAATTTCTCAATTTAGAGTCCACTTGCTCAAGGCTTCTTGGGAGTGGCTCTGGGTCATGGTCCTCAAATTTGGCTCAGAATAAACTTCTTTCAAAAAAAAATTTATCAGTTTAAATTTCTAATATGGTAAAAAGCAATACATATAAGCCGCTTAAAGAAAAACTCTTTGGGGTCCGCTATAATTTTTAAGAGTGTCAAAGGGGTAATGAGGCCAAAAGCCTTGAGGATGGCTTCCCTAAAAATCATCCGCTGAATTCATCAACGAAGAACTAAACTGTGTAGCCAGTTAAGAGAGAGAAAGAGAACCTTTTACCGAGCCGTGGCTTTCAGGGAAGGTTTCACGTGATGGATGCAGCGCTCCACCTGGGCACCAAAAGTGCAGATGGGTTTGCTGAGTCACAGGAGGCAGGGTGGTCCAGGAAGGTGGGTCAGCACACGCAAAGGCCAGGCGGTGGGAGGGAATGGGGTGAGGTGGATCCGGGTAGCCGGGAGACCAGCCTTGCTTGGTTGGAAGGTACAGTTTAGAGGAGAGACTGTGGGATCAGTGATAACGACCCTCCCAGCCCCCGGTGGTCTCTGAAGCTGACGCAGAGGCCCCTCTGGCCAGAGAAAACCAAATAGTCTGGTTTGTGCTCCCTGAATGTTCCTTCCGCCTGCTCCTGGGAGCTGAGACCTCACCCACACGGGTCCCCCACAGGGTGGGAGTCGATAGTCAACCACAGAGCTGAGCAAAACCTAAACTGTTTCTTTTCTTTGGAAGGCCTCTAGAAACAGGAAGAGAGGCTGTTTTCTAGGATTTGCCAAGAGTTAAGTCATTCCTATTCCTTGCTGATACAAACAATTTCTCGGGTTACTCTTTGGGGCCCAGGAACATTCATGAACTGTGCAAGGTTTGAACTCTTCAACTCTGAACTTCAGTCCCCTGGGTTGTCTGCTGGGGCTGGGACATGGCTCTCTGGCCCTGCCTGGGTTTTCAGAGACATGGCCATGTCGCAGGGTGGGTGAGACAAGGCCATCTCCCGGGTGAGGCCTCAGAAATTCTCATCCAGAGCTATTGTGAGGGGTAGGCTGATGTCAGTCCTTCTCCCGAGTTAGGCCAATGCATGCCAGGTTTCCAGACGCACGTAGCCAGGTCCTTCGTAGGTGAAGTAATGCACAGAGGTAGAGGCAGCCAAAGAGAGTGCACAGAATCATTAAAGCAACGTGTAGTTCCTCGTCCTGAGCACCTTGCACGTATTATCTCATTTGTTCTCACAACTACCTTACAGAGAGCATAGTGTAGTATAAGAACAGTGTCTCTGGAGCCATCTGCCTAGTTTGTGTCCTCGTACTGCCATGTGTCCGATCATATTTTTCCAAGATGGCTGCAACAATATCTTTCGTACCACATGTCCTGCAATGTGGCCTCCTCCCATCCACAGGTGGGGTCTACGTCCCCTTCTTTTGAATCTGGGTGACTTGCTTGTAACCAATGGAACATGGCAGAAGCCAAACTATGGGACTCCCAAGGCCAGGTCAGAAAAGGCCATGCCGTTCCCCTTCGTTTGCTGGAACATTCCTGCTGGAGTCCTGAGCCTTGTGGAAGAAGTACCCTGAGACTTCCACGTCGTGAGGAAGCCCAAGCACATGGAGAGGCATGGCCAGGTGGGTTGAGGGGCTGTGTTTAGGTGCTCTGGTTAGTTGGGAGTCCCAGCTGAGTCTAGTCTTCAGTCATCTTCACCCAGGCGCCAGATTTGTGGGTGAGTGATTTCCGATCCCGGCTGTGAACTCATCCCCAGCCTCCAAGTCTTCCCATTTGAGTCCTACATACTGTGGAGCACAGACAAGCCATCCCTCTGTGCCCTTTCTGAATCCCACAATCTCACTCTGTTGCCCGAGCTAGAGTGCTGTGGCATCAGCCTAGCTTACAGCAACCTCAAGCTCCTGGGCTAAGGTGATCCTCCTGCCTCAGCCTCCCGAGTAGCTGGGACTACAGGCATGCGCCACCATGCCCGGCTAATTTTTTCTATATGTTTTTAGTTGGCCAATTAATTTCTTTGTATTTTTAGTAGAGACGGGATCTCGCTCTTGCTCAGGCTGGTTTTGAACTCCTGACCTTGAGCGATCCACCCGCCTCG
>CAUYRT010041452.1:0-13610 GCA_963574885.1 Lepilemur ruficaudatus
ACAGCAACCTCAAACTCCTGAGCTCAAGCGATCCTTCTGCCTCAGCCTCCCAAGTAGCTGGAACTACAGGCATGCACCACCATGCCCGGCTCATTTTTTCTATATATATCTTTAGTTGGCCAATTAATTTCTTTCTTTCTATTTATAGTAGAGACGGAATCTCACTCTTGCTCAGGCTGGTTTCGAACTCCTGACCTTGAGCGATCCGCCCACCTCAGCCTCCCAGAGTGCTAGGATTACAGGGGTGAGTCACCATGCCCGGCTGATAGGCCTAGGTTTTAATTCTAGCTCTGCTGTGCAAACTTCAGACATATTACTTAACCTCTCTGAGCCTCCATTTCCTCATCTACAAGTATGGGGATAATAATAGCTACCTAACTTGCCAGTACTGAGATTATGTACATCAGTGCTTAATTTAGCACCAAATCTGGCACATACTGGGTGCTCCATAAACAGTCTCCTTTCCTTTCATACACCTAAGTAATTTCTAAGTCTGGTGATAAAGTTTCAGACTATATTTTGAATGGGACATTTTCTTTTCATTAAAACTACATTAAGAATTAAGATACTTCCCTCACAGTCATCCTGTTACATACATAAGAATGTGGTCATATGTGCCAATACATACGCATGAAAACATACAGACTGGCTTGCTTACGCACACACACAGTTGACAACTAGTCAGTCAAGAAAGCATATTAATTAGGTGAAACAAAGAGTTTAGCCCAGTGTTTGAGAGAGTTGGTGAATAGCTGGAGGGAAGGCAAAGAGGCTGAGACAAAATAACAGCACACACTTGTATAGAGCTTGCTGTTGACCAGGGCTGTCCTTTTTTTTTTTTTTTTTTTTAAGATAGAGTCTCGATCTGCCACCCGGGCTAGAGTGCCGTGGCGTCAGCCTAGCTCACGGCAACCTCAAACTCCTGGGCTCAAGTGATCCTCCTGCCTCAGCCTCTGGAGCAGCTGGGACTCTAGGCGTGCACCACCAACCCCTGCTAATTTTTTCTATTTTTAGTAGAGCCGGGGTCTCGCTCTTGCTCAGGCTGGTCTTGAACTCATGCCCTCAAGAGATCCTCCCACCTTGGCTTCCCAGAGTGCTAGGATTACAGGCGTGAGCCACCATGCCTGCCCAGAATAAGCTTCTAAACACACAAGTTTGAAGGTGTCACTCCTGTCATGTCTATATATATGTTCTTTTGCCTGATTTATTCCCCACGCTCCCAGAATCCTCCCATCCTTTCTCCCCTTGACACCGTAGGTTCAGCCTGGCCTGGTCCAGGAATCGAAGGGAGCCCAGCTTGGCGCGATTGCATAGCCCCTTTTCTAGCACAGGTCAGGTCTGGCATTTCAGTATTGTGGAATCAGTAAATGGAGCAAGCATTTTCCACTAGCCCCCACTGTGTGCACCCAGGCTATCTGACTGAGCATCTGAACCAGTCTGTGGTTGCCATGCCAATTCTCTATGGATACTACCGCTTGCTTTGAAATCCCAACTCAGCTGCCTGGGGCCTTGACTACTCTCCTAGCTCAGCCAGCCCCTTCATCCAGGAGCTGACTCTATGCCTTTGCCCCCAGCTTTTGGCATCTCTGCACAGAGACACCTAAAAGACCATAGATGTCCCTAAAAGCACCAGTATCACAAGAGACAGTGTGCAAGAACCTCCTGTTAGGAGGCCTTTTCTGCCCTCAGATCAGACCCCTTGAATATTGACCCTTAAATGGATTATGCTCATGTTTGCAACACCTCTTGGACTTTGCCGTTTGGACTGCTGTCCACTCCCTGGGGAGCCAACCCTATCACTGCCAAGTTCTTTCCACTGGCTTCAGCCTCGCTGAACCAGCCTCACTCCTTTCTAGCTCATTAAGAGTTCTAGCATGCCTCAAGGCTATGGTCTTGGTGCTTACGATACTATCTTACCTTTCTTTACAGTTTATAATCCAGTTTTGAGCACATCTTGTTTGAGTCTCGCAAAAGCTCTGTGAAAGAGGTAGAGAGGTTATCATTAACCCTATCTTGGAGATGAGGAAACTGAGACCCAGAGAGGGTAAATATCATGCGTCCAAGGGGACAGAGGTAGTCAATGGAAAACTAGGTCTCCTAATCGCGATGCCCTCTTCGCTACCCCAGTTGCTCAGCAATTTGAGTGTCTACTGCGTGACGGATACTAAGTCCCTCTTGCCTCAGTGTCTCTCCCTTATACTCTTGTGACAGAGCCTCAGATTTAAAAAGTGAGCCCTGGGGTCAGCCTGACTGGCCCCCCGATTCCCCTGAGACATTGTGTCTACCAGCTCCGCTCAAGGTTTCCTGGGCCTGTTTCTACCTGGTTCACTGGACACAAGAATCACGTAGGTGTCCGCCCTGGGGCTGTAACACCCAGCCTGCTAGCTTTACTGTCCCACCACTGCCCCCTGGAGAGGAAAGCCTTGATCTGGAGTTGGAGCCTCTTTTCAAGGGGGATTGGGAGAATATTTTGAAGAGAAACTAAATTTCTTAGGTGATGATGAGGTTTGCGTTTCTCAATATGGGGAGGGCATGAAGTTCATTCATTGACCAGGATGGAATTTTTAGAAGAAAATATTTCTTTTGATGGCCTTTTGGGCGGGGAGGGGATGCTCTGTGTTTGTTGTATTGCTGTGGGTGAAGCGGGTGGATTTCAACAAGTAATCTTTCCCATCATGAGGGGGTGTGGACCTCTCTTCTGACAGAGTATGATGCCAGTTTCTAAGGGGAAAGGAAATTTCTTTAAGGGAAGAAATGCTTCTCTTTTAAGAGAGGGGAAGCTCTCTCTCCGGAGTTTCTAAGTGTGGTGAAAAGGAATACTTACTCTCCCTTTTCTTTTTTCTTTTTTTTTTTTTTTTTTTTTAGACAGAGTCTCACTCTGTTGCCCGGGCTAGAGTGCTGTGGCATCAGCCTCGCTCACAGCAACCTCAAACTCCTGGCTGGGCTCAAGCAATCCTCCTGCCTCAGCCTCCCGAGTAGCTGGGACTACAAGCATGCACCACCACGCCCGGCTAATTTTTTCTATATATATATATTTTTTAGTTGGCCGATTAATTTCTTTCTATTTTTAGTAGAGACGAGGTCTCGCTCTTCCTGGTCTCGAACTCCTGACCTCGAGCGATCCTCCTGTCTCGGCCTCCCAGAGTGGTAGGATTACAGGCTTGAGCCACCATGCCTGGCCTTTCCCTTTTCTTTTCTAAAGAAGAAATCTCCTTGAATGAGGAAACCTTCCATGCCTTCTCTGTGAAGGGGAAAAACTGTTTCAGGGGAGACCAATTCTGATAAGATTATGTCTGATTTTCTCCTCCTTCCTGATATCCAGTTCTTGCCACATGGAGTCTGCAAACTCTGAGAGGGAGTGGCAAATAATTTCTCCTGCTAGGAGGTGAGGAAGCTGAGGAGGGACGCTTGCCATGGGGGCAAACTTTTACTCTGAAGGGCCGTTGGTGAGGGCAGTGACTCTGAGAGGTGGAACCCCTGTGAGGCTGGGGAAGTCCTTCAGGAATCCCAGGAGCACAGAGTGCTGAAGGGAGCTTTAGAGAGGTGCTAGGCCAGCCCCTGCTTGTTCACAGGGAAACTGAGGCTTGGGGAAGGAAAAGATTTGCTAATAAGTGACAGAACCGGAATGTGAGGCCCAGCGTTTTCAAGTCCCAGCCCAGGATTTTCCTACCACAGCTCACAGGGGAGGGTGACACTGGCGAGGAGACTGCTGCTGTGACATGTGTGACCTGTGGTGGAGGCATGTCTAGGGCGGGTGGCATTGATTCCCGAGAGAAGGAGCCTGGGAAGGAGGATGGCATTTGGGGGTACATCCAGAGGAAAGGGTGATGCCTTTGAGTCATTGTGCAACCCAATGGGTGGACTGTGGGACATCAGTTTGCAGGGAATGCCGAGTTGCAAGAGGGTAAGGGAACAGGTCTCTCAGGAGTGCAGGGGAGGGCTCTTGCCAAGGTACCCAGGGAATGTGTGCCACTCTCCAGGATGTGAGAAATTTCTCTATCATTTCCTATCTCTCCAGAGGGAGTTGTCATTTTAGTCTCTTTAAAATCCGAGGAAGGGGTTATGTGAATTAGATACAATAAAGCTGTTACTAGAAAATGAAAAAAAAAAAAAACCAAGAAGAACAACAAAAAGCCAGAAAGAGTGGCTTAGGGCCCGGCTTTGCGGGGCCAGGAGTGCAGTGGTTCCTCATTCTCAGCTGCAGCTACCCAAGTCACTGTTCCTCCTGCCCCATTCCTTTCTCAGTCAGCAAAAAGCCAAGGCCAGCTCATCCACAGGGAGGTCAGCGGTTGCAGGAGAAAGAACTTGACAAACACACAAGCCACCTCTTCATTTACTGTAAAATCCTGTTTAATGTGTAACATTTCAGGCAGAGAGAGGCCTTGGGGACTGGAGGCAGAGGCAGCCCTGACCAACCCCCGCTCCAACTTATCTGCCTGCTTTGCCCTCCCTGACTCCCTCACCCCACACACGTCCTCCTTTTCCTTGTGGCCGGCGAGGCTGTTCCTCCTTTTCTCGTGCTTGCCACCCTCCCTTCACCAGTCCGCTTGCCCATATCCCCCCACTGATGCGACTCCAGAAGTAGGGTATCTGACAGCAGGGGTTAAGATTAGTTTCATAATTGGAGATGCCGTCAGAGCATCCCACCTCTTGTCCCCAGTGGCCCCAGGGAGAGGGAGAGGGAAGAGGAAGGGGCACAGGCAACAGGAGCTGCCCACGCCCTCAGTGACCTTGAGCACTGGCTTCAGAGCCTCCAGCTCCCCACCCCTGCAGCTCCTCCGACAGAAGGCCCTGGGAGGAAGGGAGGGAGGGAGGGAAGGAAGGTTTTGATCGAGTAACCCCCTAGCAGGCAGAGGCCTGTGCACAGGCAGGGGAGGAGGAGGGGCTCGCCGGGCAGGGGCATGGGCGGGATGGGACGTTGCCTGGTGTGTGGCATCAGCAGGCCGAGCAGCGGTCGCTCTTCTCAGCCAGCCCGGCCCCGGTGCCGGGGCTGCGGCGCAGTATGTCTTTCAGGGAGCCGTCCTGCTCGCTCAGCAGCTTGTTGATCTCGTTTTGCTTGTACTCGGGTGAGAGGCGGTGGCCGAAGCCGGAGCCCTTGCGGGAGGGCGGATTGGAGCGGCGCTGGGCCCGGCGGGCGCAGGCCCGGATGATGAGGTACACCACCTCGGCCACGTTGAGGATGATGCAGATGCCGGAGGCGGCCAGCATGAAGACAGTGAAGACGGTTTTCTCGGTCGGGCGGGACACGAAGCAGTCCACCGTGTTGGGGCAGGGGTAGGCCTCACACTTGACCAGCCGCACCATGGCATAGCCAGGGTAGAGCAGATAAAAGACGTACATGAAGACGGCCTCGAACAGCAGCCGGAACACCACGCTGATGACATAGGTCCACCACAGTGTCCCTGAGATGTGGACCTTGTGCCTCTTCACCTCCTCCAGGTGTAGGGGGTCCCCGTGGCCCTCAAGCCGCAGCATTTTCTTCTCTATGTGCTGCTGGTGCGCCACATGCATGGCCACGAGGAGAGCTGGCGTGGAAACTAAGATGAGCTGCAGGGACCACAGACGCACGTGGGAAATGGGGAAAAAGTGGTCATAGCACACGCTGTTGCAGCCGGGCTGGAGGGTGTTGCAGATGAAGGAAGATTTCTCGTCACCCCACACACTCTCCGCAGCCACCACCAACACCATGATTCTGAAGATGAAGATGACCGAGAGCCATACCCGGCCAATGGCAGTAGAATGCCGGTTCACGCCACTGAGCAAGGTGTATAAACCTGTCCAGTTCATCCTGCCTCATTCACACCTGCAAAACATGAGCCATGAAGCAAGCTATCAGAAAGCTGCAGCAGGAAGCCGGGCACCATAACACTGCCTGCCCGCCCCACCCCCACCTCCTCCAAGAGCCGGTGGCAGGAAAGGAAGGATAGTAATAGCTTTCCTCATCACCCCATCTCGCTTGCCAGCCTCTCCTCCTCCTCACTCGCTTGACTTGACCTCCTTGAGCCCCATCGCCCTTCTTCGCTTTCATTCAACATTCTTTCCTCTCCAGCCCTTTTCTTTGCCAAGCCCATCTTGTCCTGCTGTCAGCCATCCCCTCTGGCTCCCCACCCCCTAGCTGCTCAACACTGGACCTGGGACAAACCCAACAAAGCCTTGTTACCTTGGGGAGCGCCTATCCCTGAGGCCACCCAGACAGGTCCCCTATGGTCTCATGTCTGTGCAGAGGGAGTGGTCCCTGGGTCCGCGCCTGCGTCCCAATTCATCGCCGCCCGGTGCTGGGGAGTCATATGCTGCTTTATACCCAGTGTCTGCACAATGGGACCTTTGTGGGGCTCTGAACAACGCCCTTTAGAATTCAGATCAAACGCCCTGACTTCCGCCCACCCTACACACAGAGCACTTGTGTCCCAGCGCCGGACACCCAGCCTGAACCCACCTGTTCTGTGCCCGCCCGGTCCATCGCCGCACCCGCCACGTAGCCCCACCAGAAGAATGGCTACAGGGGGAGGGAGATGAAACACAGGCAGGTGCATGTAAGAGGGGGCCCCAGGGGACCAGGAGGCTCTGGACTGGGGTCCTCCCCATAACCCTATCAGAAACTTAGGGTCAGCAGGGCTTTTCCCAGGCTTAGATCCCCTCCAGGGTTTGGGTGAGCTAGAGGAGAGGAAAGGGAGGAGGTTCTATTTATCAAGCCAGGAACTGTGATAAGCATTTTCCCACACATTCTTTCTTTTGACCCATTTAGCAAGTCTGCAACCCCATTTTCCAGATGAAGAAGCTGAAGCTCAGATAAGTAACTCACTCCCGGTCACACATCTACATACTGGCAGGGTAGGATGAAATGCAAAAGTATCTGAAGCAGAAGTCTAGGCTCTTTCCACAGCAGACTCCTTGTGCTTTCGCAGACAGTGTCAGCAAAAAGCAAAGTCTAGCCATTCAAAAAAAAGAAAAGAAAAAAAAAGCACACGAAGCATGGAAGCCGTTGACCTATGAGCACATCCCAACTCTAGTGTCATGGAGCAAACCCTGACCGTCCCTCTTTGAGTTTCAGGAAAGGGAACTGTTACACGGGTGGTCAAGTGCACACATGGTGGGTGCAAGCCAGAAGGAGAAAGCAAAAGGTCATGAGCAGACAGAAGGTTAGAGATGGAATAGGTAAGAGTCACATAGCTTTGGGTTTGAAGCCTGCTTTTTCACCTAATACCCCTTGGGCTAGTTACTGAACTTCTCTGAGCCTGCTTGCTCATCTATAAATAAGGTGAATACCCAATTATCGTGAAATTCAATGAGGCAACCTGCAGAAGTTCTTAGCCCAGCTCCGGGTTCATAGTTGGTGATCAAGAGGATTAAGAACCTTCTCAGGAAGAGAAAACGTGTTGCTTTGGGGGACTGAATGGTCTGCTAAAGCCAAGATCTCTCTTTTTTTCTCCCCAATGCTGCTGTTGACCTACAGTGTCTGTCTGAGATAGGACAGACCGCTCCATTGCTGCCTTGCCCTCAACTCCAAGTGCGTATCCTAACCTCCTGCTTTCAGAAGCTTGCCGGTTGCTCTAGGGAAGAAATTCTCCTCTAGCCCTTAGGCAGGCAAAGAAGGCCTCTCCCCACCTTCCACCACTTCTGCCATTAAGTTGCAAGGAGATCATGCTAGAAGCAGGGAACTGGATGTGAGGAGAACATACAGCCCTGGACCACAAGAAATGCAGTGGTCCCTGGGGTCATTTCCTGCCCCCAGTGCATGCTTCAGCAGGGCTAGCTGTTGTGGAAGGAGCCCCATATTCAGCTCTGAGTGGTCCTCTCTGTTGTAGAAGGAAGGGGAGGGTTAACAGCAACTGGAAAAGTAGGGGAATGCAGTGAAAGAAACTGGGGTAAGAAGGGACAGTCCACAGGTTACTTCTCTAAACAAGGTTTCTTGATTTACCTAAAAAGAAAAAAAAGCCTTGGTGAATCCATGTGGTGTGCCTAAACCAGCATGGGGAAGCAGCACTGGTGTCCTTTCTCCCAAGCCTGGGATTCTTTTTTTTTTTTTCCTTTTCCCTTCCTTCCTTCCTTCTTTCCTTCCAACAGGATCTCACTCTGTTGCCTAGGCTACAGTGCCGTGGCATCAGCCTAGCTCACAGCAGCCTCAAACTCCTGGGCTCAAGCAATCCTACTGCCTCAGCCTCCCGAGTAGCTGGGACTACAGGTACTTGCCACCATGTCCGGCTAATTTTTTCTATTTTTGGTAGAGATGGGGTCTCTTGCTCGGGCTGGTCTCGAACTCCTGAGCTCAAGCGATCATCCTGTTTCGGCCTCCCAGAGTGCTAGGATTACAAGCGTGAGCCGACGCACCCCTCCCCCCAAGCTTGGGATCCTAAAGGCAAAGCTGCTGCAATAGGCACCACAGACAGCCATAAAGAAATGCTTGGAAGCCGGGCATGGTGGCTCACGCCTGTAATCCTAGCACTCTGGGAGGCCGAGGTGGGAGGATTGCTCGAGTTCAGGAGTTTGAGACCAGCCTGAGCAAGAGCGAGACCCCGTCTCTACTAAAAATAGAAAAAAATTAATTGGCCAACTAAAATATATAGAAAAAATTAGCCAGGCATGGTGGCGCATGCCTGTAGTCCCAGCTACTCGGGAGGCTGAGGCAGGAGGATCGCTTGAGCCCAGGAGTTGAGGTTGCTGTGAGCTAGGCTGACACCATGGCACTCTAGCCCAGGCAGCAGAGTGAGACTCTGTCTCAAAAAAAAAAAAAAAGAAAGAAATGCTTGGCCCACGAGATGCGTTACCCTCTGAAACAGGTGGGCTCGGAGAACGAGTAAGCGTAACCACTTACTGTGTACCTGCTATGTGCCGGGCCCTTGCACGCACACTCGCTCATGTAATTCTCAGAACAACTCCTTGAGGTAGATGTTTTTATCCTCATGTCATGGATGAGGAAACTGAGGCAAAGAAAGGCGAAGGGACTTACCCAAGTGAGTCACGCAGTGACAAAGCTGGGATCTGCGCCAGGTCAAGCTGACTCCAGAGCCCATACTCTTTCCTATAAGCTCCACTGCCTTGGACAGAATAATAACTTTTTTTCCCATGGGTATTTTTTAGGAACAGGGAGATTCAAAAGTGGTCTGTCTAATTTTCCTTTAGCCCTTTCCCCCTTTCCTGTCAATTGACAACTCCTTTCCTCGCCTTCCTTCCAGGGTTTTCCCATTGCCTCCTGGTTTGGTCTGTTTATCCTTTCCTTTCTTTCTTGGGCTGCTTCCTCAAACTCCAAAGCAAACCTTAGCTGTTCTCTTCTGTCTGCCTCTCAGGAGGGGCGCCACAGACATTCTGGCCACCCCTGAGTTTCTAGGTTCTTGTAGTCCCCACATCTTACCTTCCTGAGCCCTCTGGGACAGAGCCAGGAGCTCTCCTTGGGGCCTCTAAGAACGCTTGTGTGGGCACTGGGATCTCAATTTTTGCTTTCCCCTTTGGAAGGAGAACTGATCCCTATGTCAACATCAATACCTCAAGGGTTTCATTTAAAAAACATCCAGGGGAGTGACCTGATTTTGAAATCCAAACTGTTTTCGTGACTTTAGGTTAAAGTCCAGGTATTGATATGCGCTGTGTTGCTTCAGGCGTGTTCCGCTCTCATGTTTAATTAGAGAAGACTTCTCTGGCCTTGTCAGGCTTTGGCCCTTTCCTCAGATTCAGGTTGTCCTCAGCACGCAAGCACAGCACAAAATCAGGTGATCTCACTTGGTCCTTATGACAGTCCTGTCATATTATCCCCGTTTTTCAGCCAAGTTGAGGCTCAGAGACGTTAAGTAACTTGCCTCAACAGCAATTGGACTGCTGCTGCTAAGTCGCGGATCAAGTTTCAAATTTATTTTGCTCTGACCTTAAGGCCTTTGGACGTAGCACTGTTTTTGGCAGCCTCTCTTCTTTTAAGGACTTTGCATTCTAACTGGGACCAGGCCTGCTGCTCAAAAACCTGTACTCACACGCGCACAGTCATCAAGCCTGTCTCTCTCTCTGCCTCCGCACTCTCCCTGCCCTTTCTTCCAACTACAGGAAAATCCTTGTTTTTTTGTGGGGGGTTTGGGGAAAAGGGCCTGGCTGGGCTGGATGAGGTTACATTCAGCCTCAGGCTCCATGTTCCCTCCCCCATTTCACAGGAAGCCTCTGGTCATGAAGGGACATGGGGCTTTCTCTGAGATTTCCTTCTGAATTTCTGGCCACCTTCATAAGTTTGGTGTGGCTAAGGCCCAACTCCTCCGGCCCTCTTCCTCCTCCCCTGCTTCTCTTCCCTGCCTCCGCCCTGCAGTTCCACAGTGTCGCAGTCGGTGGACTTAGCCTGTCCACCCTGCTGTACATATTCTGTGGCCAGGCTTAGGTCAGGTCCTGTCTAGCTCATTTCAATTTTCTCATTCCCTCTCTCTGCCATGGTCTATTTTTTTTTTTTTTTGAGACGGGGTCTCAATGTGTTGCCCAGGCTGGTCTCGAACTTCTGGGCTCAAGTGATCCTCCCCCCTCGGGCTGGCTGCTGTGGTCTTTTCACAGAACTGCTAATGCCAGCTCCATTACCCATTGTTTGCACTATACCCCCCATACTCCTCCATCAGCCATCTGACTTCCTGTTGCTCTTTACTTGGGCTTATTATAACGGTCACCATTTATGGAATGCCTACTATGTGCTAGGAGCTGTACATTCATGAATTCTCATGTTTGCAATGACCCTGAGAGCCACAAGCTATTATCTTAAATTCACAAATGAAGCTATGGAGGCTCAAAGAAGCTGAGTAACTGATTACACAGCTGTTAAGTAAGTGCTGGAGCTCAGATTGGGGTCATTTTGGCCCCTCACCCAAGCCTGGGTCCCTTCTCCATTGCCATGCTACGTCCTTGTCTATACTCCTCGCCATTAAAACCCTTCTTGTCTGTATTCTCCTCTCCTCATCTCATTTTCTAAGTCCACACATTCTTCTGTGCCATTGCCAACAGCTGGAACAACTTGCAAACAGCTGGACGACCACTCATCCTTTAGATCTCCAAACCATCAGTTACTCCAAGCTCAGCTCGAGTCTGCCTGCCTTCCTCAAGAAAATGGAAACGCATGCTCCCAAATTCTCAGCCCTGTTGGCTGGGCCCTCTGAGCCGGCTCACACTGTATTCACCCACCCACGGTCCCGTGTTGGGTGCATGCCTGGTTTGCCTTGCAATCAGGAAAGGAAAACGGCACCTGCCTGCGCCCCACAATCCCACCACACCCTAACCCTGTGTGGCAGAAAATGTCTCGGAGAGACAAAGTTGGTCACTTTTGCACCTGCGGGGTCCCTCAAGTCTTCCTGCGGATGAGGGAAATCCTCGGCTGGGGAAAAAAAGAGCGAGAGGAGATGCAACTTTGAGCCTGGGAAGAGGACAGAGTTGGGGGCTGCAGAGAGAAGCTAAGCAAAGCCTGGTGCCTGGCAGCAGGGGCCTCGCCCCAGCTCAGAGGGAAGCATGGAAGGGACCTAAGGGGCCAAATGCTGAGGTCAAGTGGAAGCAAGACCCGGGCCCCTCGGGTCCCCCGTTTCTGGCCCCCTATGCCACATCAGCCCTCCCTGGCCCACCTCCCTCAGTCCCCAGTCTCCTCACCTCCCCGACACTGCCACACCTGGCTGCTGCTGCCCTTTCCCAGAGAATGTCTGCAGGCGTGTCTGCCCTATGCCACCAGGTACTGTCAGCCCAGCCCAGGGGAGGGACGACTAGCCCAGGGCCAGAGCCAGAAATGGCCCACAGCCCAAGAGGAACCAGACAAACATTAACCAGCCCCACCTCCTCCCACACACAATCATTAAACAAGATTGGTCCCCTGAGCTCCCAATGGGTTTGGAGAGACAGGTCACATACCCTGGAGTCACTGCCCTGTCCCAGAGGGAGAGAGGCATCATTGTCACCCACATGTCCATGTTCAGTCTATCTGGGAAACTGCACTGATCCTGGGCTCCCCACCAGTCCTCAGCCTTCCCCCACCCTCGGCCTCAGGTAGAGCCACTGTGTGGGTGAGCTGCAGAGAGGGGTCCTGCACGGGGTGCCACCCTGGCCGTCCCTATAGCTCTCAGCCTCTAAAACTATATGCCAACGGGGAGGAAAAGCCATGGGGGATTCCTCCTGGCACTTGAGGTCAAAGTGGGAGCCAGTGGTGCTTCCCCCTCATATGGCAGTACCAAGGTGCCCTGTGGCCAGTTGCTTATTGTCCATGTCCCAAGTGGCTGGGGACAGACCAAAGTATTTCCAGTCCCATCCCAGAAACCTAAAACCTTCTCAGAAATTGCCTCCTACCCTCGAGGTCAATGCAGTTGAACTGCAAAGTGTATCATGTGCAGCAGTGATTCTTGGAAATCATTAAGGTAAACAAAGAATGTCAACCATTAACTGAGCGATCATTCTAGTTTCAAGATCTCCACCACCAAGGGCATGCCTGAAGACCCTACTGGTTCTGCGGCCTGAGCGGCAGCACAGAAATGAGTGAAGTCAGCAGAAATCGGTCCCCTGCCTTCTGCTCTTCACCCCAGCTCAAGCTCACTGCCGGAAGGAAAGCCAGGGCCTCAGTTTCCGTGGCCCAGCCTGGGCATGTGGATATGTCGTGTCTCTACTGGACACCTGCTAGGAAGCTGGCAGAGGGCTATATGCGGGGGTAGGTGGCAGAGGAGGAGAAAACATGCCAACTGTTCTTAAGGGATTTATCAACTTCCTGAGGAGCAAAGACCAAGACTCAAGAAATTGCCACAAAAAATACCAGTGTATGTTCAATGATGTGGTTCTACCTTGAACTGCTGAGGGAGTTCAAAGAAGGGAGAGATGAGAGTCAACTGAAGTAATCAGGGAAAGCTTCCTAGAGGAGGTGAGGTTTGAGTGGAGAAGTAAAGGATGGGTAGGAGATGGAAAAGGGAAAGGTAGGGCTAGCATTCCAGGGAGGAGGAATAGTGTGAGGAGAGGCCCCCGCAGGAGTGAGTCCTGCAAGGAGGCAGGACTGTGTTGGGCGGCTGTGGAAGAAACTGTCCGTCAGCGAACAGGCTCAGAATATGGGGGACATTTACAGGCAGATAGGGCACGCCGCTGTACTCCAGCCAGCGCAATAGAGCGAGACTTGGTCTCAAACCTAAACACGTAAATAAGTAAATAAAGCCGGCCAGAGAGGGAATTCCTTCCGTGAGTGTCTGGTACACTTGGCACAAGGCAAAGCTGAGCTGGACACCGCGGGGGGAGGGACGCAGGCCGAATGCCATTCTTTGGTATTTAGTGATTCCTGCTGCGAGTACAGGTTGGAGCGCATAAAGAGGACTGGCATTTCGTGAGTACTTAATGCAGGAAAGGCAATGTTCAAAGTGTTTCGCAAGTATAACTTTTTTTGTTTTTTGAGACAGAGTCTCACTCTGCTGCCCGGGCTAGAGTGAGTGCCGTGGCAGCAGCCTAGCTCACAGCAACCTCAAACCCCTGGGCTCAGGCAATTCTCCTGCCTCTGCCTCCCGAGTAGCTGGGACTACAGGCATGCGCCACCATGCCCGGCTAATTTTTCTATATATATTTTTAGTTGGCCAATTAATTTCTTTCTATTTTTAGTAGAGACGGGGTCTCGCTCTTGCTCAGGCTGGTCTCGAACTCCTGACCTT
>CAUYRT010041453.1:0-11082 GCA_963574885.1 Lepilemur ruficaudatus
AAAAATTAGCCAGGCATGGTGGCACATGCCTGTAGTCCCAGCTACTTGGGAGGCTGAGGCAGGAGGATCGCTTGAGCCCAGGAGTTTGAGGTTGCTGTGAGCTAGGCTGATGCCACGGCACTATCCTGGACAACAGAGCCAGACTCTGTCTCAACAAAAAAAAGAAAAGAAATCATGGATGAGATTGTGTGATTTGCTTCAAGTCATTGAATAAGTTTATTAATGTTTATTAATTGGCAGAGCCAATACTAGAATCCACACCTCTTAACACAGTGTGTTCCTTGTCTTCATGCCCTCTACTTTAGCCCCAGAGTCTGACTTTTGAAGGCAATGGCTTTTCCATTAGGCTTGGGGGCCTTTGGGCTCCAGCCTTATTTCCTACAGAGGAATTTTTGCACCTCAATGCTTAGTTCTCAGGAACACCTGCCCTTATTCTTTGGGCTTCACCATGTCTCTCTTAAATCTACCCAGTCACTGACTTTTGCTATAGGTGATGCTCTTCTAGTATAATAATGATACTGTTTCATTTAGACTTAAAATAGTTATTTGGTTAGGGATGGCTTGTTCCTATTCCTTGTTCATTCATCAAATGAATCCAGAGTGTGAAGGAAGTAGGCTGACAATTTATACGTGGCTCTTTTTCCTCCCTCGCTGCCTCAGATTCCTGCATTTCCTTAAGAGGAGAGTCCCCAGGAGACAAACCAGTATCACTTGTGTTCCTAACAGCTTGTCTCTAGTGACAAGTGAAATCTAACTAGAGAACCCAGGATTGGTTACTGTGGGGTACTCATTCAGAAGTGGTGACAGACCTGTAGTAGGACCTACCAGTGACCACTATAACAGGATCCAGCAGACTAAAAATACAGAACCAGAAATGGGTACCATTTTACTCAAGTCAGTGAGAGTAGCCCGCTGTGAAAGACAACTATGGAATAATTGGTTATAGGACAGATGAGAGAGTGCACTGATTTCTTATCAAATGTACCTGAACTGTAGCCAGACTAGCTATCCCCTCTGCAGTCATTTGGTGGCACATCTTGAAACCACTTATTAAACTGCTAAATATGATGCCTTAATGGCATAGTGATCCGATCTAGGAAAACTGATAGTAAATTATTGGAAGACTCATTGGAAAGGTGATTGTTTCCTCAGAGAATATAGAATGGGCCTCTAGCCCTGTTCAAGAGCTTGAGTAATTACAACTGCCATTGTTACTGGCTGTCAGAAGGCAACATGGAGCAAGGCTGTCTGTCAAACCCAGTAAAAAGAATACTGGGTGAACTCTATTCTTAGGTTATGGGACCTCTGTGAATAGATCATGACTATTTATGTTCTGAAGAATTTCGTCTAGTCTAACGTGTGTGTAATATATGTACACTTATGTGTCTATATATGTTTATATGTGTATATGCATTGACAGATACCTATAAGAAAGTTCGTCAAAATACCAACTGTGTTGTCTGTGGGTGAAAGGATGTCAGATGATTTCTGTTTTGTACTAACTGAGTGTTTTATAGAATGAGCATGCATTCTTTGTATGATAAAACCTTTTTATTTAGGGAGAATAAGAGTAAAGGAAATAAAAATGTGGTTAGAGTTTTAGTTTCAGATTTAGCTGCTTAAACCACTTGGAGTTTATTTTTATATATGGTACATCCATACTGGAAGTTAGTGCAGCAGATAAAGATAGAGAAATAGGTACAGGCAATATAGCTAATATATTTAACAACCAGTGTGGTACAGGCATTGCCCAATCATATCAATCTCTGGCCATAAACAATCTGTGCAGATATACATGTGTGTACCAGCTAACTCTCAGCCCCATTAGATCCATATATACCAGCATGAAATGAGCTCTAAGATACATTCTTTATTGAAATAAAAAAGCAAACTGCACAGCAGAACCTATAGAACAATTGTATTTATATAAATAGAATCAAATGCTATATGTGTGTAGAAAATTATGTAGAAAAAATGACTGAAAAATTATACTCCAAACTTGATAAACTCTGGGGAAGGGAATGGGTTTGTTTGAGTAGGGTGAAGTAATGATGGCTATAATAATGCCTATTTTATCCTATATACATCTATATTATCTAAATATTTTAAAGTGAAGATATGTTCATAAGTAACTTGTGTGACTAGAAAAGTAAAATAAAAAGGTCTCAGAGACTAAAAATGCCTCTGATTCTGTGTACCCTTATTCAGGGCAGCAGGGTTTCAAAGTTTGATGCCATTATTATCACCATATTCCTCTCTTTCTCCAATTCTTTGCTTCCCAAGGAGCGTCCTGATGACAATGATTTGGTTTCCATACAGTTTTTCTGTAGTGAAGAGAATGGGTTAATCAGCTGGACATTGAGCACAAAAATTTTTCCTTGTAAATTAGCAAAATGACTTTGTTTTCTACATCATTTCCTTTGTAAATTTGATTAATATATTTCAGATTCCAAAGCATTTCTTTGACCACAAAGGTAGGGCCAGATCCTGGACTGTGATGCTAGAGTCAAGTTACTGTCCAATGAACACTTCTTCCCTAATGACCTCCTCTGACTTATTTTTCTGAAACAAAACAGCGATATCTTATTTTCTTTCAGTGAGCAGAACTGTAGTTTTCAAACTTATAGATTTTCCAGTTGGACCTAGGGGGAGAGCTATCGATGCTAAATATTTTGGAGAAAAAGAGAGGTCCAAAAGAGACACTCATCAAGGTTACTGAACAAGGAAGGATTGGTGAGATGGGCTTAATAAAAGTTATAGCCTGGATCACCTTTGAAATGTTGGAAGGGACACTCTTGAATTATCACTAGTCTACCAACATATTGCTTATTACTATTCATCTATTTTTTGAGGAATAGAGACTATACTTAATTTACCCAAGTCTAGGATACTTAATTCTTTCACTTTTTCCTGTTTTTTTTGGTTTTTTTTTTTTTTGAGATAGAGTCTGGCTCTGTCACCCCAGGGTAGAGTGCAGTGGCATCCTCATAGCTCACAGCAACCTCAAACTTCTGGGCTCAAGCAATCTTCCTGCCTCAGCCTCCTGAGTAGCTGGGACTACAGGCATGTGCCACCATGCCTGGCTAATTTTAGTAGAGACAGGGTCTTACTCTTGCTCAGGCTGGTCTTGAACTCCTGAGCTCAAGTGATCTTCCTGCCTTAGCCTCCCAGAGTGCTAGGATTATAGGTGTGAGCCAACACACCCGGCCTCACATTTTCATGTTATTTGTCACTATGGGTGATTCCCAAATTACCTGGATTAGGTTTTAGTATTTGATTATTTCAGAATCAGTCATGATAAGGAATTTTATAGAATTCCTAAAACCTATCACTATTTAATCTCTTTCTTTAGAGAGTCTGGTCATCGGGGGTTTGCTTTTGGAGAAGGTGAAAATGCAAGCTGCGCAAGTAAAAGGAAAAGAAATCCTGCAGAATGATCAAGAGGACTGCACATACACACAAACGTGCAGTCACACACACAAACAAGCCTTTCCCAGGAGAACACTGTTACTTTAATGATAATCATCTTTGAGAAAATACCTCGTAAGTATGAATTTGAGAAAAGGTTTCATCTCAACTTGAACCTATTGGACAGAAGCCCCTTCAGTGCGTTATAAGCAGCATGAGCCAGATTTCACTCCAAATGAAACATCGGAGAGGTTACGTACAGAAGAAACCTTCAAAGTGTAGTGAATGTGGAAAATTCTTTACTCAGAGATCATCTCTTACCCAGCATCAGAGGATTCACAGAGGAGAGAAGCCCTATGTGTGTAATGAATGTGGAAGTTGTTTCCGTAAACAGTCAAATCTTACTCAACATCTGAGAATTCATACAGGGGAGAAACCTTTTAAATGTCATGAATGTGAGAAAGCCTTTCAAACAAAAGCAGTCCTTGTCCAGCATCTGAGAATTCATACGGGAGAGAAACCCTATAAATGCAATGAATGTGGAAAAGCCTTTTGTCAGAACCCATCCCTTATTAAACACCAGCGAATTCATACTGGAGAGAAACCTTATAAATGTGCAGAATGTGGCAAAGCCTTCAGTCAGAGCATATGCCTCACTCGTCATCAGAGAAGTCATTCTGGAGATAAACCTTATAAGTGTAATCAATGTGGGAAAGCCTTTAATCAGAGTGCTTGCCTCATGCAGCATCAGAGAATTCATTCAGGAGAGAAACCCTACACGTGTGCGGAATGTGGTAAAGCCTTCACTCAGAACTCTTCCCTTGTTGAACATGAAAGAACGCACACTGGAGAGAAACGTTATAAGTGTAGTGAGTGTGAAAAAACTTTCCGCAAGCAAGCACACCTTAGTGAGCATTACAGAATTCATACTGGAGAAAAACCTTATGAATGTGTTGAATGTGGGAAATCCTTTAGGCACAGTTCAGCACTTGTTCGACATCAGAAACTTCATGCTGGAAAATAAAATTTGGAATATAACGAGTATGGAAAGGTTTGTATGAAAATGCCCTTTTCCCTCCCTAAATTCTTGGGCATTTAAGACTCAGTCTGCAGCTGGGATGAACATTTTGTATTTTGAACAGGCATTGTACCCTAAAAGTTAAGAAAATAGATCTCAGAACTAGTTAGTCTTAAGTTTAATGTCTTCTCTTAACAGATATGACCTTATTATTTCTGAGCCTCAGTTTCCCCATCCTCCCCCTAAAGTGTAATAGATATTTCTTAGATTTGTCTTGAGAATGAATTGTATATGACAGTTAACTTCCATTAGTTAGCTGTTTTAAAAGTTTATAAAAATATCCAAATCTGGCACTAAAAACAAGCAAACCAGCATTTGGTTTTTTTGGTTTTCATAGTGCATTTTTTCTTAAGAACATTCTTGTAATCAGACTGTGATTTTATGCTTAATTTACAGAAGCCTATTTAAACTATAATGTCTATGTTTAAGAGGACAATACAATTGAAGACTGATTTATCCTTGAGAAACTTCAGATTTAATCAGAGAAAAAACAAACGATTGGGCATTGTGAAGCGTACTTCTGGATACCCTTAAGATCTTTATTTAGATTTTGATCCCTCCCATTATTGGATCTAATTTGACTTTACGCTATAGGTTCCATTTTTCCATGAAAAGGGAAGCCTCACTGACAGTGAATAAAACCTTGTATTGTGGTACTTGTGTGTGTTCTGGAGGAAGCAGTGGGGAGGTGGCAGTTAGGAGAAAGCATGTGATGGTAGAGGGTGTGGAATATAGAGAATATAGCATGTTGGTGAGGATGTGGCTGTACTAGTTTTGAATTCCAGAGGCACAGCACTAAAGATGGTCTCAGGGAAGAGGGATGTAAGAGATGTTCAGTCCTCAGGTGCCAGCATGTGATGCCACTGACCAACAGCTAGTCACCTGTCAAAGGAAGGTGAGAACAGCATCCTGGGGATGTGTATGGGTTAGGGGTGCCTCACCTGCTACAAAGAATGACTTGTTAAAGCTATGAAGAAGCAAAGAAATCAAAGGATACTTTCAATGGTGCTTTATGCAATGCCAAGCCCTTTAATGTAAAGCACATCTAATGCTAAAAGTACCCTTGCAAGAAAGGTAGGAATCATTCACATTCCAGAGTCAAAGAAAAAGAGAACAAACATATTTGACTTGCTCAAAGTCAAACAAGTAACGTCAGAGTTGAACTTCAAATCTAGATATTTTTACTCCAAGTGTAGTCCTGGATTTTGTAGTACCAAACTCACATATAGGTAATCATTGAACCTTTCCATTAAAGCGTGAGATGCCAAATTTGCAAAAGCCATGTTTTAAAAAATAAATTTTTTTCAACTTAATTTGTGTTCATTGAAATGCATTGATAAAATTAGGAAAATGGAAAAATTAAAATCACATACTTTCACTATCCAAATACAGTCATGTTAGTATATTTACTCTAGTCTTTCTTCTCCACATAGCTTTTCTTTCTTCCCTTTTAAAAATAATTATAATTGTACTACATACAGTACTATATCCTGCTTTTTGGTTTAACATAATGTTTTAGCAATATATTATAGACTTTCTATATATGTCGCTTCAATGGTTGCCTAACATTACATTGGCCTGTTCATAACTTACCTGTTTCCTAGTGTGTATTTACATTAATGCCATTATTTCCTTATAAATCAGGTAATCCACTTAATGTGGTTATATGGTATGTGCTCCTGTTAGTGATTATTACCTCAGCAATGAAACATCTTTTTGTATATAAAGCTTTTATCATTTTAAATTATCGCCCTAGGATTTTCAGAGAGTATGATCTTTTTATCTTATGTTTTAAATTTCATTTAATCTTTTTGACATGATAATACAAATGTATGGTTTAAAATTCTAAAAGTACAAGAACTGGCTCATGCCTGTAATCCCAGCACTTTGGGAGGCCGAGGTGGGAGGATTGCTTGAGTCCAGGCGTTAGAGACCAGCCTGGGCAACATGGTGAGACCTGGTCTCTACAAAAAATAAAAAAGTTAGCTGGTGATAGTGGCACACACCTGTAGTCCCAGTTACTTGGGAGGCTGAGGCTGGAGGATCACTTGAGCCCAGGCAGTGGAGGTTACAGTGAGCTACAATCATGCCACTGCACTCCAGTATGGGTGACAGAGCGAGACCCTGTCTCAAAAATATAAAAGTACAAGAAGTAAACAGAATTCTTTCTCCCAGCCACCCAGTTGTCCCCCTAGTCCACCCCAGACAACGAATATTACCAGTTTCTTCTTTTTCTTCCAGAAATAAGTATATGCAAACAAACATGTTTCTCTTCCTTAAAAAAGTAAAGACTTTTTAAGAGCAGTTTTGAGTTCACAACAAAATTGAGTGGAAAGAACAGAATTCCTGCATATATCCTGTCCCAACACAGGCACAGCTTCCCCTATTATTAACATCCTACACCAGGGTGGCATAACCTACATTATAGGTACAACCTACATTGACACATTATCAACCAAAGTCATAGTTTTACATTAGGATTCACTTTTGGTTTTGTATGTTCTGTGGATTTTGACAAATGTATAATGACATGTTTCCATCATTATAGTATCATAAAGAATATTTTCACACTTCTAAAAAGTTTCTGTGCTCCACTTAGGGAGCACAGAAAATACTCTAGCAAAGTAGATCCTGCAGTTTACAGGACCCAGTGTTCTAGGAGAGCAGTTCATAGAAGGTGAAGCAATTGCTCAGCATCTCTCACATGGCACATATTTTGGTCTTGGTCTTTTCATTACAAGACATGCTTCCTGGCTGCTAGCTCTTACATTCACACTGTTCAAATATCACCTGTGGTAAAGGCTTCATCAGCATGATGTATTTCAAGATTTAAGACCTTTTAAACAGTTTTTCATGTTCCTTGTTTAAATTTTTCTTTTTATCTCTTATTATAGTTCTAATACAGTAGTCCTCCTTCTCTGTGGTTTTGCTTTCCATGGTTTCAGTTACCTGAGGCACAGTACAATAATATTTTGAGAGAGAGACCACATTCACGTAGCTTTTATTATAGTATATTGTTATAATTATTCTATTTTATTATCCATTTTTGTTGTTCATCTCTTACTGTGCCCAATTTGTAAATTAAACTATCATAGGTATGTCTGTAGGAAAAACATAATATAAAGTTTGGTATTATCTGTGATGTTAGCCATCCACTGGGGGTCTTGGAATATAGCTGTGGATAAGGGGGAGACTACTGTAGTCATTATTAGTGGTTCTCAAACTTGAGTGAACATCAGAACCACCTAGCAGTCTCCTTATAAAGATTACTGTGCCCTACATTCAGTTTCTGATCCAGTAGGCAAAGCCCAAGAATTTGTATTTTTAGGGTCCCAGGGGGTTCTGATGCTGTTGGCCCAGGGTCCGTACTTTGAGAACCACTGGTCTATAAAAAGAAAATTAGAGACAACACTCTCATTCATATAACTATATTTATTGTGCACTTAATATGCCAGGTACTTTTCTGGGTACTGAGGATACAGTGGTGAATAAAACAAATTCCCTGCCTTGAAGATTCCCACCTCCAGATACTAAGACATATTAAAATTTAGAGTAATTAAAACAGTGTACTTTGGTACAAGAATAGATATAGTAATGATATAAATTAGGGAAAAAAACCCTTGGCTTATGTAACAAGTAAGTATATATGAAAAACAGTATTGCAGCATGGCTTTAGGACTAGTTTGAGTAATTCAAAAAGAGTCTATTTTAAGGCTCCCTAGCCCACCCACATACATCACTTTTGAGTATTATTTATACTGGGTACTTAAAATGGGGGAAACATAGATGTGGCACCAAATTTATGACAAAATGATCTGAAATTCCTAATTTCAGGTGGATATGGCTGGTGAAGGATGGGATCTTAACAAGCCCCCAGTTTTGGTTGACTTTTACTAATGAGGAAAATTGTTAGGATTAAGCAGGGTCTGGAGGAATCACCTGGAAAGGCTCAGACTTTACAGCAGCTTCCCTTCCTTCCCTACCCTAACACTTGGCGAAATACCTCATTTAGATGGCCTTTCAAATGAGTGAGAAACAGATACAGTTCTAGGACAATTGATTATTCAAGAAAAAAGTATACCAAAATAGATTCCAGATGGAATAAAGTTTAAAATGTAAGAAATAAAAACAAAGAACAAGGGAATATAGGTGATTTTTTTATCTGATACAGAAGTTGGGAAACAGAGAACAAAAATAATTGATTATATAACTTACAAGTTAGAAAAATATTAATTATACTAATGGAAAATGAACAATTTAATTCAGAAAAGAAATACAAATGGTCTCCTAACATTTGAAAAACAGTTTAGCTTCCCTGGTAGATCAAAGAAATGCCAATTAAATTTAACTATTAAACACCATTTTCAATACATCAAATTGACAAAAATTAAAAGCCTGGTGCCACCCCGAGGCTGGTGCACTGTTATCATGGATGAGGTGAAGTAGATGCTTATAGATGGTAAACGAATAAAATGCTAAAAACCTCTCTAGAAAACAATTTGAAAGTAAACATCAGTAGCTTTAAAAATATCCAAATCCTTTGATCCAGTAATTCTGCTTCCAGCAATTCATTCTGAGGAAATCATCAGAAATACACTCAAAGATGTCTCTACAAGCATGTTTGACCAGTTATTGTATCACTTAGGACTGCATTTGGCAGACAGAAACCTGACAGAGGCTTAAATAAGCATAGTGTGTATTCTTATGTCTCAAGAAGTTCAGAGATCAGAAGTCCAAGGCTAGTACAGCAGATCAAGGCATGCCATCAAGGATCCAAGCTCCTTGAGTTTTTCCACTTATGCCACCCAAAGCAAGTGGCTGCCTTCCTTATGCCTAAAAATGGCTCTTGTCCTCAGGTTTCATGTCTACAATCCAAGCAGAATGGAGACTTCGCGCTGGCCAAGTCTGTCCTTCTGCATCAAAAAACTCAGCAGCTTTATTAAGCAGAATTCCACTTGCTAACTCTTAACTCGCCAGAGCTGAGTCATATGGCCATCCTTAGCAGGAGCTGCGGAGGTATTTTTAACTAGACACATTATCATCTCCCCCACCCAAAGTGGGGTTCTCCTAATGAGGAAGATACAACAGGGGATCTATTTAATTATAAAATTCTCTGCAACTAAGAATGTCAGGTTTTTGAAATTTACTGACCTAGAAAAATGCTCACAATGTAATGTCAAGTGAGAAGCAGGACAGAGAACATATACAATTGTATTTACACAATTTTGTTTATACAAACAAAATGTATTGTGCTTAAAAAAATACAATTTTTATACACACCCACACACAGGAAATAACAAAATGGTAATAGTAGTTAACTTTTACCAAGTTGGCATTTCAAGTCAGAGAGGTATTGATGGACAGATGTAGTTTATTTTATTAAACTTTTTCCTGTATTTTCTATATCTTCTATAATGAACTTCTTATAATAGGAAAAAAATGTTATTTTAAAAAACACCCCATATATTTTCCAGGGAGACTATGTCCAAAATGTTTACACTTACTCATTTTCATCTTCATTGCCAAAAGAAAGGAGGCTACTATTTTTGATTTGCTTTTGTGAGTTCTTTTTAACTGAGTCCCGATTTATTTCATTTTCATTTGGCTTTTTCTTCTTTGAGCTTGCTGTTAAACCTGAATATTTTTCATCTGGGGGACGCTTGACTGGTTTTCGATATATGATTCTTCCATCAGCTGGAGCTGGTTCTTCCTCTGAGCAAAAACAAAATTTTAATAACTTTCTTCTCTCCTCATTATTTTGCCTTTATCAGAGAGTCAAACAGCAAGAAAATCTCATATTTTATTTAAGGATTTCCTTGACTCAATTCAGTCTGGTCTTCTCCACTGCCTCTAGCTATAGGTCCTATAAGGCCCTATATTAGGCAGTCACTCAATAAAAACTCACTTACTGAAGTATTCCATGATACTGCCAGTCCCAATTAAATACAATCAGGTTGTATTTTTAAGTACTTTCAAAAGTGATTATTTGGAACTGCAGCATTTTCCTCTAAAACAATGTAATAAATATTTAGCATACCACACACTTCAGGCACTAATTAAACAGACCTTTGTTGACTGGTTGTAAACCTAACCGCCTATTTTTTAAAAAACTGGATATTTTTACTCAAATTTACACTCAATCCTCATAGCAATCTAATAAGGTAGGTACAATTATTGTCCCTATTTTTTTGATGAGGAAATTGAAACTGAGAAATAACTTGCTCAAGGTTATACATATGGTAAGTGTCAAAGCCAAGCCCTGAACCTAGAAATGTCTCCTTCAAACGTACCATACTACTACATAAAATAAAACAACTTCATACTCCAGCCTCCTTAAACTGTTAGAAAAACCAGATTACTTTCAAATATACCTGCTTTGGCAGCCTTTATTTCTGCTTTAATTTTCATGACCTCTTCCACTGACAGATCTCCTTTTTTAACAACCACCACTTGGGGCTGTTCATCTTCTTTGTCACTATAATCACCATCTTCATCTGGGAGCTGAGGCTGGATTCTCTAGGGGAAAACACAAACATGATGTTAGGGCACTGACTTTGAATGAAGTACAACCACTGCCTCTGTGAGAAACCATGTTA
>CAUYRT010041455.1:0-19263 GCA_963574885.1 Lepilemur ruficaudatus
AGCTCACAGCAACCTCAAACTCCTGGGCTCAAGCAATCCTTCTGCCTCAGCCTCCCGAGTAGCTGGGACTACAGGCATGTGCCACCATGCCCGGCTAATTTTTTTCTATATATTTTTAGTTGGCCAATTAATTTCTTTCTACTTTTAGTAGAGATGGGGTCTTGCTCTTGCTCAGGCTGGTTTCGAACTCTTGACCTTGAGCGATCCTCCCGCCTTGGCCTCCCAGAGTGCTAGGATTACAGGCGTGAGCCACCTTGCCCGGCCTAAATAGCCTTCTGTTGATGGACACCTTAGTTTCATTTAAAATTTGTTTTTCTATTTAAAAATGCTTTAGTTACCACATCTGTATGCTCATTTTGGTGAACTTTTGTAAGTGTAGCCATAGTAGAAATGCCTAGCAGTGGAATTGCTAGGTCAAAGGGTAGGTACATGTAAAATTTTGTCTTCCAGAAGTGTTACACCAGCTTACATCCCTAGCTGTAGGGGATGAGGAGTTTTCTGTTTCCTTCTTCTCAATAATGGATATCATCAGACACCTAAATTTTTACCTATCTGATAGGTAAAAAGTAATCTTTTGTTGGCATGTTTTGTGTTGTATTTCTTTAATTATGCATGAAGTTTAGCACTTTCTCATATGTTTGTTGGTTATTATATTCCTCCTTCCTCCAACCAAACTGCCAATTTGCATCTGAGGCAGAGGCTGGCAGTGGTTTCCTGGTATCTGTTTTCACTTTCTTTCTTAGTAATAGAACCTTTGGATATTACCTGGGAGCTGCTCAAGTAAAGAAAAGATACATTTCCTAGACTTCCCCAAAGCTAAATTAGATATATGACTTAAGTTATAGCCAATGGGATGTAATGAAAAATATTCAATTTTAAGAAGTTACTTTAAATGGAAGCAGTACCTCCTTCTTTGCTTCATCCTCCTGTCTTCTGGCTAGAATGCAGACATAATAGCTGGAACTTGCCATTTTTGACCATGAGGTGAAAGCCATATACTGAGACGTGGAGCCCAAGATACAAGCATCCTGAATTCTTGATAGCTTCATACAGCCCTATCAGAGAGAAAATAAACTTCTATCTTATTTAAGTCAATGATATTTTGGGTTTTCTGTTACAACTGAACTCAATCTTAATAAATAGACTACCCTTGCCCTATTTTCTAATTACATTCTTCTTTTAATTGATTTGCCTGAGACTTTTGTAAATTAAGAAAATTACTTCCATAGCTATTACGTGTGTTGAACATGTTTTTACCAGTTTTTTCATTTCAGTTTTTCAGTGACATTTTCCTATATAGTATGCTTAAGTTTTTTTATTCAATTTTCATACATGTTTATGTATTTGAGTATATAACCATATTTATATTTCAAATTCTTTCTGAGTTGTTTGGGAGTATATATTTCTAAGATATGGGGGGAAAATGCCACTTTTACATTTTCTGCCCATTTCTGGCACTCTCTACTACCAAGTGTGTCAGCATTGGCAGGATAGGAGGAGACTAGCACCACAGGAGTGTGAAGGAAACTAGGAAAAGAAGGAACACAAGCCATCTGGGAAAATTCTTCAACTCTTCTTCCAACATCAGCCATGTCAGGAAATCTAAACATCCAAGAGAAGAAAATGGGTACTGTTATCTTGTCAGGCACAAGACATGTTTAAAGTAATTTAAAATTAAAGTTTAAATGTTCTGGTGTAATTTAAAACTTCAGTGCTGAATTTTACCTCTGAATTTAACAATATGTAAGCTCCTTGGTGAAAGAGCTTCAACTTTCATTTTGTGCGAATAGTATAAAATCTATTTATTTACTTAAATCTATCTATTCAAGTATTATTTGAATACTTGTCATAAGTATTCAAATGTTGGACCATAATGAAATATGCTACCAAAAATGTAAACATTTATTTTAGCCTCTAGTACAATCTATGTACTTTTATTTTCCAGTTTCACAGAGATTTGTTAAACCCTCACTTTGTTTATGAAATGGCTGTCTATACAAAATAAACCTGAGGCTATGTGGTCTTTGGGTGCTATGGTAAGGTAGTGATCGAGAGTATGAATGGGAGAATCGGAGGAATCAAGACTCACATGCCTTCCTACCACTACCAAGTTGTGCAACTTGGGCAATTTAGTCTACTCTTCTGAGCCCTTGTTTCTTCAACTGTACTGTGAAGATAATAGTACTACTTTGTCGTGGAGTCATGAGAATTCAGACAATGCCTGTTGCCTTAGTCTATTGTATTATCATACAGGAATACCTGAAGTTGGATAATTTATAAAAAAAGAGGTCTATTTGTTTTACAGTCCCGAGGTCTGAAACAGTTCGAGATTGGGCACCTGCATCAGTGTGTGCAGAGCTCACATGGTGAGAGAGGAAGTGGGTTGGGGAGGTGCCAGGCTCTTTTTACCAGCCATCTTTCATGGAAACAAATAGAGTAAGAACTCATTTGTCACCACGAGGATGGAAGGATGGCACCAAGCCATCCTTAATGAGGGATCTGCGCCCATGACCCAAATCCCTCCCGTTAGGCCCCTCCCCCAACACTGGGGATAAAATTTTAACATGAGGTTTAGAGGGACAAACATCTGAACTATGACATTTTGCCCTTAGCCCCCCAAATCTCATGTCCTTCTCACATATAAAATACAATTATCCCTTCTCAATAGTACCCCAAAGTCTTAACTTGTTCTAGCGTGAACTCAAAAGTCCAAAATCTCATCTGAGACTCAAGGTAAGTTCCTTACAGCTGTGAGCCTGTGAAATCAAAAACAAGGTATTTACCTCCAAGATACAATAGCTGTTCAGGCATTGAGTAAACATCCCCATTCTAAAAGGGAGAAATGGGCCAAAAGAAAAGGGTAATAGGCTCCCTGCCAGTCTGAAACCAGCAGGGCAGACACAAAATCTTAAAGCTACAAAATAAGCTCTGTTGACCTCATGTCTCAAATCCTGGGCATACTGGTATGAGGAGTGGACTCCCAAGGCCTCAGGCAGCCCTGCTGCCATGACTTTGCTGGGAGCAGCCCATGTAGCTGTCTCATGGGTTGGAGTTGAATGCCTGCATCTTTTCTAGGCTAAGGTGGCATGTTACTGGTGACTTTGTAATTCTGTGGTCCCTGTGGCTGCCCCTTGTGGTCCCCTGTGAAGGGGAGCTGATGTGTGCAGAGGTCACATGGTGAGAGAGGAAGCAGGGATGGATGCCAGGGAACTAACTGAGCAAGGGCTCACTCATTGCCATGAAGACAGCACCAAGCCATTTGTGAGGGATCCACCCCCATGACCCAAATACCTCCCATTAGGAACCCCCTCCAACATTGGGGATCAAATATCAACATGAGGTTTGAGGGGATAAACATCTAAACTGTAGTTAGCACCTATAAAGCTGAGCCTAGCACAGTGCATGACATATATGCTTAATACATGTTAGCTGTAATTATAAATTTGGAATTTATTATCACTTGAGAAGGATAGAAAGAGAAATGAAGAAGAGAAACTGCTGTATTCTATGCATATTTAAGTATATTATTTCATTTAATGAATAATTACATTCAATTAATAAGAAATACACTGAGAATATTATAAGGCTGTTATAACAACCTTATAACAACCCTATGAGGGGTTACTCTTCTTACTTTCCAGATATGGATACAGGCTCACACTGGTTAAGTAACTTGTCAAGGATCACATAGTTTATACATGGCAGAATAAAGTTTGGAACCCAAGGCCTCTCCGCCTCCAAAGCCCATATTCTTTCCACTATACTTTACTCCTAATTGGGTCATAATCTGTGTATGTGTAAAATAACCAAATAGCAATATAAGACCAAAACCATGAAGTAATACTATGAGTGTTCATTCAGTCATTCATCATTTAGGAATCTACTTTAGCACCAAATATTCTGCTAAGTGGTGGAAATACACAGTCATGATTCCATCACACTGGGTTCTCATAGTTTTATAGGGAAAATATAAAGATATATGAATAAGTATAAAAATAGTAAAATAAATGCTTATAAAGGAATTATAAAAAGGAGATATTGTGGTTAAGGGTAGTTGGGAAAGGGTGAGAAGAGGTTCTGGAAAAACCTTACCAAAGAGGCAAATCTTGACCAGAGTTGGAAAGGCATAGAATTCACCCAACAAAGGGTAGAAGTGGATATACAGGAGGCCAGTGTAAACTATGGAGTATTATCTTTAGGGACTCACAGTTCCATGTACCTTGATTGCATAGTACGACTGAGGAAATGGTTGACAGGGAAGCTAGACAGGGAAGCCAAGAACTTGTGAGCCAGGCTGCAAAGTGCAGCAGCGTCACATGGCAAAAAGGGCACGGCTATAGGGAAGCACAAAGAATCGAAACCATTAATCCAATCAATCTTGCACATCTAACAAGTAATGGAGGTTGAATTTGAACCGGATAGATTGACTTTAAAGCTGGGGTTCCTGAACAAATGCTAAATGTGTGCTTGAGGACAAAATCGTGATGTGAATCAAATTTGTTGTTAATATCTCCTGCCTCTCTTTTCTGATTTGTTTCTACCTCTATGATTGTCCTTCTTTCTTAATCTCTAGATACACAGGACTCTTTGTGTATTTCCTATCTAGAGACTTTATATTGCTCCATTGACTCACATTTTCCTCATGCATTGATGTCACTGAGCTAAAGAGTTAAACTAGTTTGTAGTAAGGTTCAATGACTTGTAGGGGAAATATTCCTACAGGTTTGGTATTGGTAACTAAAAGTTAAGATTGTTAACTACTGTACAATGAATAAATATTTATTGCATGATAGCAGATATGTATGTGTGTATATATGTAAATTCATATATCAAGTATATATGTGTATATATTTATAAGGTGAATGTGTGTGTATGTATATATAAGATATATAATTGAATATTCTATAAGAGAAAACTATATATGTGATTATTGCCCACTCTGATTGTATAAACTCCTACGATACTACCATGGCAGAATTGGAAAATGGACAGGTAGAATTTAATTAACTACGTTGAAGTATTTGGAAGGAAGAAAACTTTGTGACACTGAATACTGAGACTCTAGTGGTAAGAACATATTAGGAACTAAAGTAGAAATGGCCAGGGAGCCTCATTGTAAGGCCCTCTTGTGGTGGCTTTGATTTCTTCATCAGTTTATATGGAATTGCATTCTACTTAAAACCAGTCAGTAATTTACAAGGCTTAAAACATCATCATGGAGGTTGAAGTAATGAAAAGTATATTATAGGATTTAATTGAATGAAGCCACATCATCTAAACTGTAGCTAATCTTGTTATCTATTTGCTTTAGTTTATAATCATGTATAATATGTATTCCTTCTCCTTAAGAATGGCCTATCTATATCCTCAAAATGTTAGGTGTTATATTTGGGAGATTCTGATTTCTGGGTTAATGCAACCCACAAAAGTTAAGTGTTAACATTATATGCTATTACACATGGAATTATGATGGACCTATGGAACTTCAGAGCTCCAGCCAGTCATTTTACAGGCAAGGGAGGTGAGGCTTGGATGGACTAATTTACCTGCCCAAAATGACCCAGTTAGTTAGATTGTAATGGAACTCAGAGAAGAAACTGTAGTATGCTGATCTCCAGTCTAGTATTTTTTTCACCACATTATGTGCTTAGCATAATCTCCAGGCAATACTACTCAGGCTTCCTAAATCACATTTTCCTTCACTTTTTATAGTACTAAATTCTAGAAGACTTAACTTGATCATAAATGCTACACAGGAGACAGATGGCTTGATGTCATTGTTTCAGAAACCTTGGTCGGCAAAAAGGCTTTGATATATAAGCAATTTATTGGATGATTATTTTGTTATTAGACTAATGCTTTATTTGCTTATTTTTGTTTGGAAAACATTCTTAGAAAATTAAGATATTAAAGCCTTGAAAAATGGCTATTGGACACATCCAATTACTATATTTCATAAGATTTTTAAAATGCAGAAATTTAGTAGACACTTTTTGTATTGTGAATATGTATTTAGCTGATGGACTATAACAGTTCAAATAGAATCATTTACAGCTTATTGAGTAAATAAAAGTGCTTCCATAAAGATTCACATGACACCTAGCTTTTATTTCAGGTAACTAATTTCCTTTTGAAAAATTGCCTAAATTTAGATTTACATAAGAGACAGAAAGAGCACTGCAGCAGTTTAAAAAGTAGTTTAAATGACCATGGACCTTACAGATTTAAAATATAAGATCAGTTGGTGAATATTAACTTTTAATGATCTCTGACAAAAAGTTATTTAACTGTCTTTTACTCACTGTGTTACATTAAAAAAGTAAAGAAGTGTTATGGTATATTTCTGGATATTATTTGTAACAAGAAAAATCATTCATATTTACTTGTTACTTTAACATCACATTCTCAAATCAAAATTTCACCAGAATTTTTGCTGGTTTCTTTTTAAACTATTAAATGACTTACAATCAGATTTTATCCCATTTCATGAAAAAATTGTATTCTAGCAGTACAGCA
Organism: Lepilemur ruficaudatus; assembly: GCA_963574885.1. Classification (NCBI taxonomy): domain Eukaryota; kingdom Metazoa; phylum Chordata; class Mammalia; order Primates; family Lepilemuridae; genus Lepilemur; species Lepilemur ruficaudatus. The sequence continues at coordinate 6,517 of CAUYRT010041455.1, forward strand.
AATGATCCCAGTAGCAAAAGCAGTCATTTGTTTTCCTTCACACAGAAGTAAGTCTGTTTACTTGCCTTTAGGGGTACAAGTCTTTAAGGAAATCTCTGTCTGTCTCTCTCTCTCTCTCTCTCAACTGAGTTTTTTAAGGCAATCTTCCATGTTTAGGGCATAAGATCAGAAGATAGTGTACAGAAAGTAAGACTGATTTGAAATATTAGAGAAATGCTTAAGACCCCATTTCAAGGTTATTTTTCAATGAATGTTAAATATTAGAGAAAAGTGTTCTTTCAGACAACATAGTGGAAAATAAACATATTAACAAGATGAGAAAAGGCAAAAGGAGGGCCTTCGTAGGTTGCCAAGATCTTAAAGAGAAATGGGCAGTTAGTAGAGACTCTCCCTAAAGGACTGCCTTCCTAACTTTGTAATGTTAGGTTGATGAACTCAGAAGAACAAAAAGGGAATCTTTAAGTACGGTATATAGGTTTGAGGAAATTATGCACATATCCCTAATATTGACAAAACAGGAATGGTCGGTCAGTTTGGCTCGGTGACCTTGCTCTAGCCTAAAACATCAAGAAGAAAATACCTTCAGAGGATACCTGACCTTCCTTGGTCTGATTATACACCCTCCTCTCTTTTCATACATAGTTTTCTTAGACCAGAATGTGAAGTGTAAAGATGTATCAAAATAAAATTTTGAAGCCTGGCCTGACAATATTCTTTTGTCATAATAAAGAATACCATAGCTATAACTAGGTTTTATTAAGAAGAAAATCAGTCCCCACCGTTTCCTGCTCTTCCAACATTCCCCTCACCCCCAGGTCTGGCAGAATGAGAAGTTAGTAGATGGCACTACAGTGTTTACAGCAGCAAGTAATGACATTGCCAATTCAGATACACAGCTGGCAAAAAATCAGAAAAGGTGATTGTAGTAGTAGTGAAAGTGCAAGGGTCTACACCTCCAGCCTCTGATGTAACGAGATGCCTCTGTTTGGCTTCCGAACTGACACGGTCAGGCCCAGTATTAAGGTTCTGCAAGTGAAACCTCATCAGTGCTACTAATCAGGGTCAATTCATAATTTTGGAAGTTCTTTTCCTTCCATGGAAATAAGCTAAGCCTTCTCCTCATAGAGCTATTCAAGTGGCCACTTTAGGTGTTTTTTAACTTCCGATATAAAAAGAGATGATTTCTGTCAGCTATAGGCTTACAGTAGAGTATCAAGAAATCAAAAGAACAGAGATCAAAGAAAATTGCTGAACTAGGTGTTAGATGCAGACATTGATTTTTCTCCAGTTGTAGTTTTAAAAAAAATCCACAAAAATGGTAATGCATACAACAGTTGAATTTCTAATACTTTCCTAAAGCAATCAGTAGCTTCCCTCTTGTTTTCACATGTAGAAACAATTTTGTATGACATGACATAATAAAGCAGAACCTTATACTTTATATTGTTATCAAAATTTTAAGAGGATCTACTAAAAAAGTATTTTTTTAAGAAAAACCCTAAAATGTAGAATGTGGTTTTTAGTGGAGATGCTTATGACTAGACTTATCTCTGCCATATTTATTTGCTGGGAATCTGGAAAATTCTGACATACGATTGATCACTATTGTACTATTTCAGTACTATTTCCTACTATCTTTAAATATCATAAAATAATACCTGCTTTACTGCTAAGACTTCATTCATGTTAAATATTAACTACTGATTACCAATGTTACTTAAGGCTTAAATGGATAGCTTTATCAAAATGTTAATTCTGTTGTCAAGTACTTCATGGGTATGTGGCATTTCTTAGATTTAATTTCCAATAGTGTCTGGATACCAGCTATTTTTTAAAATATATGAGAAATTGTTTTCAATCCCTTATTTTGGTACATGATTTCCAAATACTTATAATAGAACAGTCTTTATCAAAACTGGGTGTTGGCATTATTGTTAAAAGTAAAGGCAAAAATTTCTTCTCACTAGTATTTTATATCTCAGCATGCTATTTTCTAGGGGTCACTGATACCTGCTTATTTTTCTCTGTGCTATGTTTGTCAGTTAAGTCAGTCATGCTGATAGATTAAAAAACATAAATAACCATAGTTTATTTTCTAAGAGGTCAAATCTTCCATATTACATGGCGCATATTATATAGTATAATGAAATAAATATTATTAGTATGCTTTCTGTAAATGGCCAATTGATTGGAGTCAAGGTAAAAATGCCTGATTGTATTGACCCTTTGATATAATAACTTTATTGTATCAAAGTTTTAGATAAAGTTTTGGTGTTTAGGCAAATTCCTATTGTCCTGAAAAGTTTACGACAGGGCAGATAGGAGATTGAGTCATACTTGGAATATAATTTTAATGTTTACATATTATCATATAGATTACTTAAATAGCAATTTCCATTCCATTTGATATTACAGTGATTATTATTAGTCTACTTCCCATTTATGGTTTTAGGCTCTGTTTAAGAGTTCTCAACTCTATGTTTATTTTTTTCTTTTGTATGTCACAGACAGGATCACGAGACCATTCAAATCTCTCCATTCCTTCAAGAGCTGCTCTTCCAGCTGACACAATTGGTGTTGGGGATTTTTTGCCATTGAAAGCTGAACTTGATACAACTTACACTTTCTTAAAGGAGACATTTGTAAATACAGCGCCCCATGCTCTGACATCATCTCACTCCTCTCCAGTGACGCTCTCTGCTAATGCCAAAAGACCAACTCAGATTGGATTATGACTTTATGAAATAAAAAATGGAGGAAGAGTTAACAGTACAATTAAAATTGTTTTGAAGGGGGATTTTCTTATCAGTCGAATTTTGTTCCAGCACAAGTGGCAGTGGGTTTTTAGAAATTGTGCGATATCTTAATGTGCGTGGGTAGCTCTGTCTCCTTGAATCAGGAAATAGCCAACTTTTTTCTCTCTAAGTTTTATTTATTATCACAGTTGCTCATTTTTATGTAACATATTTTTAAATGTTAAAGAATGACACATTTTGGGTAATTTCCCTCGGACTTAAAAAAATCAATAAGCCATTTTAGTCTCTATCTATCAAAGTTGTTTCATACTTGTCTATTTTAAAGCAGGACTGCAATACTTTAATAGGATTGAGAGAGCTATTTGAAATGTATGCCAATGATTCCTGTCATTTCATGGCAGCCCTGCCATGGTTCACTGAACCCCCTCTTCTCTCTTGTCAGCTCAACTGAAGACAAGCATTTAGTTGCAAACTTTAAGCAGGTTGTGCAAAACAGAAATGATGTGACTGCTTCTCCTCCTGCACAATAATGTCACTCCTGGTCAATGTGAGAAGGTCAGGTTGCTCCTTGTAAAGCTACATGATACCACTTGCCCATTTGAACAAGTTAAGTTAACTGCTGAATCTGGTCCCTGCAGGCACTGAAAACTCATTCTTTTACCAAGTCTGCATTTGATAAGAAAGTAGAGCAATTGTGCTGGGAGGATTTCTGTGGTGTGTTTAGGCACTTTATAAGGACAGTTCCCACACCGGTATAGCAGGTCATATATTTAGTATAAGCTGAAAAACTTCAAGGTAATGGCTGTTTTGACCTTCAAAATAGACTCCTTTTTTTGTTTTTGTTGTTGGTAGGACCCAAGAGTGACGCCCATCTTTGATGCTGACAGAATTTAAAACAAGGCCATTGCCCTGCATTTTCTGCCTTGTAGCACACAAAAGTAAAATTGTATGTCAGGCCGAGATGTCGGGGAGCTGACAAGATGCCCCAGTGACATTTCAGCTAGAAAGAGCAAGTGTCTTGCAACCAAGTGGTCAAATATCAAATAATAGGTCAAGCAGGAAGGAGCTGAGTTCTAACCACAAAGAGGTTTCTGGTAACTTACTTGACAAGCTTTTGGGCGCTGTGGCTTGACAAAGTGATGTTCTGTTGGGTATCGCTAGACAGACTGTTCTTTATCGCCTTCAGAAGATCAGACATTGACATTGATTAAACTCTTTAACCCTTAAAGGTTAAATCCTTGCAGTTCACATCATGGTAAGTGAAGAACAAAAGAATATGTGTAATGTGTATTTGTTTGTGTATTAATCATTTAACTCCCCAGTGATATTAACTTCTGATGTGAACTGTAGTTTTTGATGAAGAGTTTTGATACAAAATTTATATTTTATATTATTTTTCATTATGGATAAATTAGAAAATAACAGTATATATTATGGAAGCTGTGTTGTCTTATCTTTACAGTGACATTTGATACAAATATACCCAACTTCTGAGAATTTTTTTATTGGCTTTGGTAAATAAAATCTATATTTAGATTACTATTTATATATTAGTCAAATTAGCCAAGTGATTTATGCCATGTGAGGTGACTATTATTGTCATACTATATAACACAGTAGTATTTCTTATAATACTGAGCCAATATAATTAGCTTTATGTAAAACTTTAGAAAGTTTTTCAGGTGGAGTAAAATTATGTCTTAAACCAAATTTCTCTTAATTCTTTCCTTGGAATTATTCTTTTTAATATGCCCTGTGTGTAATGTAACCTGTATGAAATTCAACTTGCAAATTTATTGTAACACAGAAATTGCTATTGATTGCTTTTATATAAATCATAGAATAATTTCTGCACATTTAAAAACACTTTCTTCTGCCATTCAATACAATGGTTAGGATATTGTTCATATAGAAATCAATAGACAGTTTTTTAGTTTATGTGATATCATTGAGCTTCCAATTCTCACACTATAGAAAAGCAGTGTTTCTATATATAACTTATATGTCTTTCTTTCTTTGTGTGTGTGTATGCTTACTTTGAATCTGTTTCCAGATTTTACTAATTTTAGAGAAAAAAGTACCTTTGTAAAATGTGCATGGACAAGCATTGGTCTTCTTGCCTTAATTTTGCAATCTGTTAATGGGATAACACCAAAATAAATGTGTATATTTCTCTCTATATATAGGTATGATTTTGCAGATACATTTTATACAGTAAATTCAAAAAGATTATTAAATCAAATCAAAGCATGCCACATTTATAAGCAACTAGGTGCTAAAGGCCATAGAAACTGAAGGATGAACCTCCTGAGCAATCATTAGTATTCATTACCAAATATAGTAATATTTATACCATATGCTTTTTTCCCAGAAGTCAGACCTAGCAGGAGGAGAAGATTTAATGACATATCCTATGGAGATCTGAGAAACTCTAGACTGCTTCTAAGCACCTTAGTGACCAATTGCTGCATATTTGAGATCTGTGTTGTGTTGGCAAGGACAGTTGCTCTATCAGCTTCTTTATCTCCTTAAGAATGATGTATAGAATAGGCATTTCTCTGGAGAAAGACTTTAATTATTTTTGTAGGGGAAAGGAAGTTTTACTGTATACCTCAGTATGTGGATTTTCTTACTAACCTTCTGTGATCTAGAAAAATGCTTATCTTAATATTACCCATCACTATTAATTCTTATTAATTCTTAATCAGTTATTGTTCTGATACCTAGGTCACACGTATTTGTTGAGGGTTTGCAAATATTTTTAATGCAAAAATTTTGGAATGGCATAACACAAATGCAAAGAGGTTTAGGAAATTGCAAGAATTGCCAGTTCAGTGATAATTTAATGATATAAGTAAATAATCTTTAAAATAGAATAATCACTTTAGTTTACCAAATGTCTGAGTCTAATTAAGCTTAGCAACTCTTTTTCTTATTTATGATGTATGCTATTATATTTTGAATGATATACATGTGCTATTATTAAATGCTTAATGAGATTATTGCTATTTTCATGTTAACTTTATGTTATATCTGAATTCATTCTGCACACCATACTGAACAATGGTAAATTGATCCTATTTCAGTGTGTACTTTTCATGGACAAGTTTGCTAATATAGAAGGTGTAAGATAATTAATATATATTGAGCAACTATTTTATGTCAGTCACTATAGCAAAACTCTAGTATTCTGACAATAGACCTCTAGAGTAAGTATTTGCCTCACCATTTAGACATGAATAACTTAGGATCTAAAAGGTTAAGTATTTGATTACCTAAGATCACACATAACCTAGGATTTAGTATGCCCAGAGTTGCAACCCCTAAGCCCACGTTATTTTCACTTTGCCAAGCCTACTTTCCAGAAATAATTAACACTTTTTAAAGAGAAGTATGTTTGGTTTGAACACAGGTTTCTTTCTTTTTTGTGGGGAGGTGACAGAGTCTCTCTCTGTCACCCTGAGTAGAGGGCAGTGGTATCATCATAGCTCACTGCAACCTCAAACTCCTGGGTTTAAGCGATCCTTCTGCCTCAGCCTCCCAAGTAGTTGGGACTATAGGCACGTGCCACCACACCCCGCTAATTTTGTCTATTTTTGATAGAGACAGGGTCTCGCTCTTGCTCAGGCTGGTCTCAAACTCCTGACCTCAAGCAATCCTCCCGCCTTGGTCCCCCCAGAATGCTAGGATTACAGGTGTGAGTCACCACACTCATCCAGAATCCAGATTTCTTATCCATTGGTTAGACAAAACAAAATATGTATATACTTAATAGTAGTTTATATGTAACTAGTAACAGAAATAATTGTGAAGTCTGTACCTATCTTTCAAAGAAGCCATCACCCTCACTATGTTACCCAATGCCTCTAGCTTGGTCTGAGGGGCCACATAGATACTCTTAGAAGCAGACTTCTGCTGAAAGATACTGATGGTGAGCCATCCTGACCAAGCTGTTACTTCCCAGTGGAGAGCAATGCATCTGCTGAGTAAAACTGATCAAGAAAGCATTTACTTGTGTAACTCTTAGGATGAAGATTTTAAAACATATTTTCTGGACTATTGTAGCTGGCTGAATAATGGTCCCTAAAGATAACCATGTCCCAATCCCTGAAACTTGTGAATATTACCTTTAATGGCAAAAGGGACTTTGCAAATGTGATTAAGTTAAGGATTTTGAGATGAGGAAATTATCCTGGATTATCTGGGTGGGCCTTAAATGCAATAAAAAGTATCTTTATAAGAGAAGGAGCATAGGAGTTGGTTTAACTATAGAGTGGAGAAGGTGATATGATTATGTAAGCAGAGATTGAAGTGATGTGTTTTGAAGATGGAGGACGAGGCCATACCTAAGCATACTGGCAGCTGCTAGAAGCTGAAGAAGGGAAGGAAATGGAGTCTCCTCTCAGAGAGGTTCCAGGATTGTAAAAGAATAAATTTGTGTTGTTTTAAGCCACAGTTTATGGTACTTTGTGGTAATTTGTTACAACGGCTGTAGGAAACTAAGACAACCAGTAAACTCTTAGTGTTTTGTTATAAAAGATTAATATGTAATCCTTTGATATTAGCAAACAGAAAATTACTCCTTTTTAAAAATTATGATTAGTTGCCTTCATAACTTGAATTTCTAAATTTTTTAGGTTTTCATTTTATATTCATGGCTTCTGAATATAATAAACAGTGATTATCTATATTGGGCCAGCATATAGTCACACTCTATTGCCAACATTTTTGATAATTCTTCAATTAACCTGTGCTTTCAATGTGCATTTTAATTTCTATAGTTTTAAAAAGGTATCATGCTTTAAATGTATTAAATTTATCTTAAAGGTCTATATTAAATGATCATTTTTATTTAATTCCATTTTGGTTGATATATTTTTATAGCTTTCATACAAAATAAATTGAATCTTGAAAGAATTTGTATTAATCATAGCTTAAAATAATGATATGAAATGTATAGATCATATCTTACATGTGCAAGAGCATTTTCTTTTACTATTTACTCATGAGTTCAACATATTTCTGGTTATTTATGTCTTTTGTCACAGTAGAAGAGAAAGAATTTGTAATAATTTCTCCCAACAAAGAAATCTTCTAAAATTTTGCTATATAATATTTAAATCCATTTTGTCATTAATTTGGTGAAATCATATAATTTTTCCTGATGACTTAGTTTAATGAGAGAAATTTTAATTGAAATGACTAAGTGTCCAATAAAATTAAAGCCAAAATATTGAAGATTTAAACCTAGAATGTTAAATATTTCAAGTACAGCCTCCCCCAAAAAAATAAAGAAAAGAAAAAGAAAAAAGGAACAGGAACACATCCATTCCTCCAGTCCTCCTGGTTAAGTGAGGCATAAATATATAAATTTACATGTTAGAAGAGCTCTATCTTTTCGCTTATACCTTAGTAATTTTATTCTAAGACTCTTTTCTGGCTGTGGAATGTATTGATTGGCATACCCAGAAATCAGATGTCCTGTTAGTTCATACTGTGGGTTGCTTACGTATTTTTTATGAACTACTCCTGCATAATCTTTTTTAGTTATTGTTTTAAGCACATCAGACTCTAAAGGTCTCCTAAACTGTATCTTCTGTGCAAATTACATTTCCATGGACATCACAATGGAAAAATTTGTTCATAATCTTTGTAGTAGTAATACCTAATTGATATTGCATACTGTAAGTTGTAAAGTCTCTGGATACAGTATGGAAAGGACATACATCAAAACAGAGTTTTACTCTTTCCTCCAAATCATCGTGTGTGTAGGTGTGTTAGATGCTTAGGCGTATGTTTATAAAGCTCTGACCTTAAGGTTAGTTATGCAGCAAAAGCCCCACACCACATAAGGCTTTGAAAACCACTGGGTTGGTTTCTGAAGATAGTTTTTTTTGTGTGGTTTAATTGAGTCATGCTTCATTGTCTTTTATTGCATGTTAATGCCAGTGAAGTGCTGATTGTTGACAGAGTCCTCCCAGTGAAGCGGCTCCAGAATGTTGTGCTGCTATAGGAAACTACGTAAAATAAAAAGTCTTATTTAGATCTGAAGAAGACTCATCTGACAGGTTAAGAGCTATCAAATATTCATAAATCTTCACCAGTGACAAGAATATAAGGTGAGCTATCTGTCTTCAATAGATCCCTTCTATGTTTTTGGTATCTATATAAAGGAAAAATCTTAAATGCAATCCAGAATGAATTGAATTGTGTTGGATGCCTAGTAAAAAGAACCATAAAAGAAATAACTATAGGATGTATAATAGAACATCTCATTTTTGCCTTTTTTCTTCAAACAATAAGAAAACTATATTTTTCTTTACTTTTTCTAACCTCACATCTGGTCTAAAAGAAAGAGGTTTCAACAGTAAAACTGCACATGGAAAGCTTTGCAACATGGACACTCCCTGCAAATCATTTAGGACCTGAGGTTTAAAGGCAACGGTTCATTCTAGTGACTTTGATGTACAGCTGAGTATTGAACTCATTGTAAATGCTTCTATGGTTACAGAAGTACTACCTGTGAATACACTTCAGTTTTCTTCTATGCCAGAGAGAAATATTCTATGTGTGCTCTGAAGACTATATAGCAAGATTCTTATGAAGCAGAGTTTGCATTCACCATCACAATTAAAATGCTTTCTGATAATGAGTGGTAGTAGCATTCTTACTGAAGTGTGCATGGGTCCAGGAGGGTATCATCTACATTGTAGTGGGTGTGACATGTAGGGCTGCCCAGAACAGTCCTGGCACATGGAAGCCACTGTCAGCTTCAAAGTCATTTAATAATTTATAGGGCTCCTTGCTTTCTTTAATCTATAGGGAGGCAGAATCTCTGTTCTTCTTAAGAGATACTCTTGAGGATGTCCAGTACAGCCTTTCCTGAATATGAAGTTAATCATAGTGTAATAGAAACCCTGTATCACTTTATCTCTAAATAGCTTTCACAAGTGACAGTCTCCCATTGACTAGGTTTATATGTTAATACTTCACAACAGTTCAAATACGAGTTTAAAAACCTAGGTCTTTTAGGACCAAAGACACCCGGTTTATTTGTTTCATGATGGTGGCGCCCGCACGGTCTCCCTTCCTGAGCACGAGGCGACCTCCCCTCGAACTCGGAGCCATGACAACTAGGTGGCCCCCGACAGGGCTCTGCAGACTGACCGGTCCCAAGACAGGTCCCTTCTCCCGGGCTCCATGACGACGTCACTGGCCCCGCAGGGACCGGGCATGGTGGCCGCTCCTCAGCCCTCTCTGGGGGGCCTTCCGGGTGCCTTCTGAAGGCCCAGGCTTCGAGGGCGGAGGAGAGGCTGGCGCAGAGGAGGCCGCCTCGGGAGGCCGGCTGGGATCCTTCCTGTGGTTGACGACGTTTTCAGACAGCCAGATGCCCCGCAGCAGTTTTTTTTTTTTTAATGTAACTACAGGGTCAGTTTCCCAGGCCAGAGCTAGGAGTTGGAGAGGATGCCAGGACAGAGCATGCAGACACAGACTCACATCTGTTCCTAACACTTTATTGGTTACCTCTAGGTCTGTGCCAGGCTGGGTGGAGTCACTATTCACCAGCTCCCATGTGGGGGCATGAAAAGACCTTGGCCTAGCCCTCCAGGGATTGTGGAGTTTGGAGGGTCAGGTCTGGCCTTTCCTGGGTCAGCACAGGGCACCCAGGTAGGGGCACACCTGGGGGCTAAGAGCACAAGGCCACTATCCGTCTACCAGCCTAGTTGTGTTTGGAGAAGTACTCCTTGCTGTCATCCACGTTGGGCTTGATTGTGTCGCTGCCAGGCTTCCAGCCAGTGGGACAGACTTCCCCGTGCTCATCGGTGTATTGGAAGGCCTGGACCAGCCGTAGAGCCTCGTCCACGGAGCGCCCCACAGGAAGATCGTTAAGTGATCTGGTGAAGGACACCCTTGCCGTCGATAATGAAGAGGCCCCTGTAGGCAATGCCTTCATCGTCTTTCAGTACGCCATAGTCATGAGACAAGCTCCTAGACACGTCAGCAAGCAGGGGGATGTTCAGTGGGCCCAGGCCTCCCTCCTTCCGGGGAGTGTTGAGGAAGTGTTGAGTGTTGAGTGAGGAGTGTTGAGTGTTGAAAAGTTGAAACAACTTTTCATTGTTGCCATTGAAAACCCTGCTGATGTCAGTGTCATATCCTCCAGAAATACCGGCCAGCGAGCTGTGCTGAAGTTTGCTGCTGCCACTGGAGCCACTCCTATTGCTAGCCGCTTTACTCCTGGAACCTTCACTAACCAGATCCAGGCAGCATTCCGGGAGCCGCGTCTTCTGGTGGTTACTGACCCCAGGGCTGACCACCAGCCTCTCACAGAGGCGTCTTACGTTAACCTGCCCACTATTGCTCTGTGTAACGCAGATTCTCCTCTGCGTTATGTGGACATTGCTATCCCATGCAACAACAAGGTAATGACTTTGTGATCTAGAGTTTGCAAACGAGTGCTGTAGAAAAAATCGGCATTCCTGTGCACATTGTTAGAGCTTGGAGTTGAGGCCACTGACTGGCCGATGAACTCACAAGTGTAGGTAGTGTGCTATACGAGGGGCAAGTTTTTCGCTAACACCACAAGGGTCTCTGGCCCGATGAGTGGGGTTTGATAGTAATCCTTGCTACAACTATGTTAATGCATAACAGCTTTGAGAAGAGATGGAAACATTTGAAAATGGCCTGTGTTTTTTCCTGCCTTTCTCTATTTCTTGCTCTGCTTAGGCCTCTCAGGCATTACTTGGCTTTTGTGTTTTCAGACCAACTTGATGAATCCTGCTATAAGATTCTTAAAAGATGGGTTGTGTGTGGTTCAAATTGGTCCATTTGTAACTGGCCTCAAAACCCTGGTTGCACGTAAGAATCGCCAAAAGATTTTTTTTTTAAATGCCAGTGTTTAGGTATTACTCCCAGGCATTGTTTAGTTGCATAGCATGATCATTTAGGTGCCATTTTACATTAACCACAATTATTTATTTGTTTATTCCAAATTTTGTGTTCTTTTATTAAAGTTTATATTTCTTTTTCATTTTTATTTTTCAAAACAAAGTTGAGAACCACAGGTTTTTTTAATCTCCATGATTTCCAATGTGTAAAGTTGAGAACCCCTGATTAATAGAATAATGTTTTTTGTTTATAGCACTTTAAGATGTGTTTATACTTTTGGTATCAAGGGACCTAGAGGATGTGGGGGGGGCAGTTGAGACGAACAAGGAGGTGCTTATTGTTTAGGGTTGACTAGGTGTCACTTTTTAATAATCTGGCATTCTTGCAGGGGGCACACTCTGTGGGTCTGATGTGGTGGATGCTGGCCCGGGAAGTTCTCCGCATGCGTGGCACCATCTCCCGTGAACACCCGTGGGAGGTCATGCCTGATCTCTACTTCTACAGAGATCCTGAAGAGGTAAGCTTCGACAAAGGCTTGCGGTCACATGAGCAAATTGGACACCGTGGTCTGTGCTTCTGGGAAGCAAGGGAGTTTGCTTGCTTGATTTATTTATCTCTTTATTAAATAACCAGATTGAAAAGGAAGAGCAAGCTGCCGCCGAGAAAGCTGTGACCAAAGAGGAATTTCAGGGTGAATGGACCGCTCCAGCTCCTGAGTTTACCGCTACTCAACCCGAGGTGGCAGACTGGTCTGAAGGCGTGCAGGTGCCCTCTCTGCCTATTTAGCAGTTCCCCACTGAAGACTGGAGTGCTCAGCCTGCCATGGAGGATTGGTCTGCGGCTCCCACTGCTCAGGCCACTGAATGAGTGGGAACAACCACTGAGTGGTCCTAAGTTCTTCCACAAACTCTTAAACAAGATGGAAATAAGGTTGATGGAAAATAAATACGAGTTTTTTTTTTAAAAAAAAATCTGATTCTGTTGCTTTTGCTTAGTTTGTATGTATGTTTTATATGAATTTTGGTAAAATATACCCCCTTTTTAAATACTTATATTTTCTTATTTTTTAAAAGTATGCATTTAAGGTAAATTGAATAGAATCTAC
>CAUYRT010041456.1:0-13536 GCA_963574885.1 Lepilemur ruficaudatus
AAACAAGGAAGGGGCTCTGAGGAAAGGTGGGGTAGCTACCCAGGCTGGTGGAAATGCACAGGGACAGGGAAGGCAGGAGCAGACCTGCACTGAAGGGTGACAGTGCCAGGCTTGGGCTGGGCAGGACTCATGCTCTCACTCGCTTGCTGGGGGTTCTGCAGCCATGGGAGCCTCCTACCCTTCTCTGTGCCTCTGTTTATGACCTTTTTCTCCCTGAAAGATGAGGTGCTATGGCAGAACCATGAATGAAGTCCCTTCCAGCTCTAGGATTCTACGATCCCACGCTGCCCACCATGTTGAGGAAGGACTTTGCTTAGGAACACCATTAGGCCTGAGTAGGGATCTCCTCCAAATGGTGGCAGCTGTTGTCTTTCCCAGAACCCAGGCAAGCTCAGAGCCCAGAACTCATTCTATTTTGGCCTTCCCTGCTGGGTTCCAACACACTTATGGCTTACTCTTCATTTCAGGGACTCTTTAAAGGGCCCAGAACAACCCCAGTCTGAGGTTCAGGTGACAGAGATTGGAATAGAGGAGATAAAAGTCACAATCTTGGATATTTAGGTCAACAAGCTTATATTTAATGAGTGCTTGTTCTGCCCTCTGTCTTGTATATGGTGATGAACAAGACCCTAATGTCCTTGAGGAGTTCATTGACTTATAGATTATCTTAGGAAGATAGATGCCTAAGCATAGTTTTAACATATGTTAATAAAGGCTAAGTCACCTAGTACTTTAGGAACACCAGGAAAGAACACCTAACTCACCTTGCTCTGGTGACTGTCAGGGACATCCTCTCAAATTTAGCGATACTTTAGTTGAGTTTTAAAGATTGGATATGATTTTGCTGAACAGAGACGGGAAGGGTAGTCTAAACAGAATAATAGCATCGGCAAAGGCTTGGAGGCTTGGCCTCAAGGGCTTGACAGAACCAGACCAGTCAAAGTCTAGCAAGAATACAGATGACAAATGTCCATTACAGAAACCAGGTTGGCAATGTACCCTAAATGCACCTTTTGATCCAAGAATTACACTGCTAGTCACAAATTCTAAGGAAATACTCGCACATATGCACAAGGAGGCATGTACAGGAAAGACTGTTGCTGCATGTTTGCAATAGCAAAGCACTAAAGACCACCTAAATCTCTATCAGTAGGGAATAAAATGCAGTATGTTCAGAGTATACAATACATGAAGCAGCTACATGTGACCTAGAGCTATAGGTAACAACATGGGTAGACTTCCAGGACATACTCTTGAGGGAAAAAAAGAACATTTTATTGAATGTAATGTAAGATATGATGCCATTTATGTAATATCATTTAGATCCTGTGAAAATACATATTTATTTTTATATATGTGTATGTATATTATATGTATACACAATGCCTTCTATGAATGTTTTATATAATATATAGCATATGTACGTGTGTACATATATATATAATTTGTGTTTCTTCTCATGTTAATTACTTCTCCATGTACTTTGCTCATTTTCTATTGGGTTAACTAGTTTTTTATTTTTAAAAGAAATTCTCTCTAAATGTGTAATATATATTTTAAATATTTCATTCTAGTTTCTCATGTGCCATGTAATATTCTTTGAGAGATATATATATTTTACTTTAAAGATTTTGCAAGAGATAATTATTTATTTATTTATTTATTTTTTATTTTTAGACAGAGTCTTGCTCTGTTGCCCTGGGTAGAATGCAGTGGCATCATCACGGCCTACTGCAACCTCAAACTGCTGGGCTCAAGCAATCTTCTTGCCTCAGCCTACCAAGTAGCTGGGACTACAGGCTCACACCTGGCTAATTTTTCCATTTTTTTGTAGAGATGGGGTCTTGCTCTTGCTCAGGCTGGTCTCAAATTCCTGAGCTCCAGAAATCCTCCTGCCTAGGCCTCCCAGAGTGTTAGGATTACAGGCATGGGTCATGGTGCCTGGCCAAGAGATAATTCTTTATTAAATTTTCTGATTGCAGAAGCATGCTTGTAGCAAAAAAATTCAAACTCTACAAGAGTGGGCCATGGGAGTGGGGGAGTGTTCACAACTTTTCCAACATTTAAAAGATGAATGCTACTATACTTGGCAATAAGAGAGAAAGTGTGAAATTTTAGCAAGCAAAGCATAATGGTTAAGAGATCTGACTTAAGACAGGCAAATTTTTTTTTTGGAGGGGGACAGGGTCTACATCTGTTGCCTGGGCTAGAGTGCAGTGGTGCTATCATAGCTCACTGCAACCTCTAACTCCTGGGCTCAGCAGATCCTCCTGCCTCAGCCTCCTGAGTGTGCCACCATGCTCGACTAATTTTTTAATTTTTTGTAGAGATGAGGGGTCTCACTATGTTGCTCAGGTTGGTCTCAAACTCCAGGCCTCAAATGATCCTCCTGGCTCAGCCTCCCAAAGTGCTAGGATTATAGGTGTGAGCCACCATACCTGGCCCAGACAAATTTGAGTTCAAATCCGGGTTCCTCCACTTACTGCCTGTGTGACCCTGTGTAAGTCACCTAAATTTTCTGGGCTTCGACTTTCTTATCTATAATAAATAATACCTTCCTCAAAGAGTTGTAAGGATTAAAGAAAATTCCAAATATGAAGTGCTTGGCTCAAAGGTGCTTGATCATTTTGAATTTCTTTCCTCAACTCCAAACAAAGCTGATACTCTTTCCTTCACCTTATACTTTTTGGGGGACCTGTCCATTCATGTGGCCCTCAGACATATGTCTCTAAGACTAAAGAGAACAATTTTATTTTCATCATTGCCATCACTATCAAGGAGCATGGTTTATGGAATACCCATACAGATGAATGTCATGGCATATATGTAAATAAAAATAAAGGAAATATATGCTCTATAAGATATAACTACAAATATCTAAATTAATATATGAAGGCATTTGAATGTATAATATATATGTAACATAATATACATATATACTATATAACAAAGTAAATTGAATACATAAAAAGGAGATTTACACACACACAATAGAAGCATATGCACCTCAATTTCTGTGGGTAGAGAAAGTATAAGTGATTATATCTTCTTCCTATACTTTTTTGCATTTCCAGATATTTTCTAGTAGAAACATATAACTTCCGCAATCAGAGAAAAAGCAAAAATATTAATAGTATAAGACCATTCAGTTTAAACACACTGATTTTGAATTGAGACAAGGAAAAACTACGTATATGTTGCTTCTTGTGCCACCTCAACCCCAGAGAAGATATTCGTGTCATGTGATACTTGTGTCAGTCCAGCAAGAGGCAAGGTTGAGGCATTCCCCTCCCAAATATCAAGTTTCTCCACCACCCTCCCCTCAGTTTCTCTCCCCTCCTTCGTTAGCTAAGTTCAACCTGGAATTCTGGCTCTTGTCACCTGGTGGCACTTACCTCTATTTCTAAACATTCCCCAAAATAGGTATTATCTTGGTAAAGAGTAGGTTTAAAGAAAATGTGCATTTTTTACACACAGGTTATAAACCAGTGCATTCAATAAAATCCCACTTCTGTTTGAAAAATACATATTCATAGGAAAGGACAGAAGGATATACAATTGGATTCTTCATTCATTCATTTAATTCAACAAATATTCATAGGGTGCTTGGTATGTGCCAGGTACTACAAACCACAATCCATATTTCCATTCTAATCTCTTTTACAAACTCCAGACACTAATATCTAACTT
Source organism: Lepilemur ruficaudatus (assembly GCA_963574885.1). Taxonomy (NCBI): domain Eukaryota; kingdom Metazoa; phylum Chordata; class Mammalia; order Primates; family Lepilemuridae; genus Lepilemur; species Lepilemur ruficaudatus. The sequence continues at coordinate 3,691 of CAUYRT010041456.1, forward strand.
CCTACTGGATATTTATACCTGGAGAGAGATAAAAAAAAATGTGAAAACCCATCCAAATCCACAAACCAATGAGGATACCATACTCAGCAAGTCTAAATCAATGATTTCCTAAGCCCTGGAAAGTTACCCATCTAAACTGGAGGCAGTGTGGTACCGTAGGGAGAACACAGAATTTGATGCAAACAAATCTGAGTTAGCATGCAGGATCTGCCTCTTATTTATCTGTACAATCTCATCTCTCATTTGTAAAATTACTTCAGTTTTTTTAGATTAGTATTTCTGAATGAGGGAGGAAGGAGTCTCTGGTCATTTTGCAAGAATCTTGAACCCCACTGCCTCACCAGAGGGTTCCCACTCTTATGCACTGTCTCGTAAGAGCAGGGGCATCCTGGTTAGGAGAGGGTTCTCTTTCCAGGGTCCTGGATCCTCATTGCTTTCTACTCAGGAGTTGGCCAGGCAAGTCCAACTCTCAATGTGATTGAGACACCAGCTTTCTGTGTGGGCAGGGAGGTGGTGTCGGGCTATCTTAGTCCATTTTGTGCTGTTGTAACAGAATACCTGAGACTGGATAATTTGTAAAGAATAGAAATTTATTCTCTCACAGTTCTGGAGGCTGCGAAGTCCAAGATCAAGGTGCCTCCATCTGGTGTGGACCTTCTTACTGCGTTTTCACATGTTAGAAGGCAGAAGGGCAAGAGACAGGAACTCTGTGTTCTAACATGGCAGTAGAATAGAAGAGAGAGAACGCACTACCAAAAGCCCTTTTTATAGCAGCATTAATCCGTTCATGAAGGCAGAGACCTCATGACCTAAAAATCTCCCATTAGGCCCCCCACCTTCCAACAATGTTGCATAGGGGATTAAGTTTCCAGCTCATGAATTGTGGGGGGACACATAGCAGGAGCCCAGAGAACCAGGTTCTGGATGCTGCTGACCTTTATCATCAATGCCTTAAAAAGTATCTTTATACCAACTCACAGCTTGACTGTCCTGGACCCCAAGGCATGACCTCGGCTTGCAGTGCATGGGGCTATTCAGACAGGAGGTAACACCCTTTTTCTCCTGAGTTATAGAACCATGTGTCTTTGCAAGCTCCCTTTACCTAAGGTCTGTTGTACTTCTGGGCCTGGGCTGACTCAGACATCAGATGCATTGCACCAGGCAGACACAGAGCTGAGGTCATCGCAGAACCGCCAAAACAAGCCAGGGCACATCCAAGGCCCTTCTGGGAGTATGAACAAGGTGAGTGAAGAGGGGTGGGTGAGGTTTTGTGTGCTGTCTAACCCCATTTTTGCCCCCGGTTATTTTGGAGGCTACTTCACTAGACCCTGAGAGAAGGGTCAGCCCCTTCTGCTTCAACCCCAAGTTATGGGGGTTGAACAGGTCAGATCTGTTCAGACATCTGCTTGCTCAAAGACTATCCCAACCAATGCTCCAGTTAGGAAGCTTTGGAGCTTTATCTCCTCCCCTACAAAACATTCCCAAAAGAGAAAGGGAAAAGGAGGGAAAGGCCAAGTCCTCCTCCAGGTATATCTGCCCAGGACAGCCCGGCAATCACCCTAGAAGGGCCTGGTGCCTGCTGCACGCTGGAGCAGAAAACCAGTCAGACCCACCCTACAGAGGAATATAGCTTGGGTGAGTCCTTCCACATCCTGCCTGAGTGCCATCCCTCTGAATGCCAGAGGCATGGATTTATCCTGTCTTCCACAACTGGTGCAGTGAGCCTGGAACCTTGTCTCACTCCAGCCAGAATTCTAGTCTGATCAGCACCCATCAGACTTCCATAACCTTGAATGGTCTGGAGACATGAACATTTCTCCAAGGGCATCAAACAATGATAACATACAAACAAAACAAAGTCAAGGGCACGGGGCTGGCTCAATCATTTTTTGAGATGATAAAGGAGAACTTTGAATTTATTTCTGACACATTTTACTCATATTTTTAGAAAAGAATGTAAGGTGTTACATAATGTCAGTCATAGAAAATACATCTTATTAAATCATCTCTTAGCTTTTTGGTTTTTCTATGGTCTTGCTTTGCTGCAAGAAATTTTCTAAATTTTATGTTATAGAATTGGTGAGGTTGTCTTAATTTCTTACTAAAAATATGCTTGGGTAAGACTTTCACCCTTTAAATTGTGATACAATTATTTATGTTTTCTTCTATTTACATCATAGTTTATTTTTACTAAAATCAGAATTATACTGTATATACCAGTGGCTCTCCAAATTTAGTGTTCTAATTTACAGAAAAGCAGATTTAATGGATCTGAGGAAAAGCCCAGGTTTCTGCATTTTTTATAAGAGAAACATTGATATATAAAATATTTAAATAATTTTAATGTTAAATTTGAGGAAACAATCTCTCCCCCACTGTATTCCTTTTGGAATTGCAAATCATAGTTCTAGAGAAATAAACACATTTACTGAACTTTACATAGTCAATCAAACAGAAACTCTGAGTTCATAATTGGGTCATAAGTGTTTTTTTTTTTTTTTTGGAGACAGGGTCTTGCTCTGTTGCCCAGGATAGAGTGCAGTGGCGTCATCATAGCTCACAGCAACCTCAAACTCCTGGGCTCAAGTGATCCTCCGGCCTCAGCCTCCCAAGAAGCTGGGACTATAGGCGTGAGTCACCACACCCAGCTAATTTTTCTATTTTTTGTAGAGATGGGGACTTGCTCTTGCTCAGGCTGATTGGGTCATAATTTTTAATATTCATTAACCACTATCTGTATTTCTAGCATTAACAGGATCAATAAAACAAAATCTTAGGATGTATAAAGGTAATTTAATAGAGAAATCATATCTGATATATATATTCATGTACATATATAAGTACTTTAATGTCATACAAAGTACTTTTGCATGTTTCTTGCTAATATGGAGTGGTATAGAAGGGGAATGTCTAGTTTGAGCCTAAGCTTTATTTTTCTTTTTAATTTATGCAAGTTGAACAAGCCAGCTGAACTGGTAAGGCAAGCCTGCCAGAAGCCCCTGAGAGAGAACTTACCCTAAGGCAAGTTAGGCAACTAAAATCATAGCTATCCTTGGATATTTGGGAGGGAGGTTCCAATTCTGCGTACACAGCATGGTGTCTGGCTCACAAATTTGTCTCCTAGCCCAGGTCCCAGTGGATTCATGTTTGAGTCCAGAGGAGAAAAGGGACACTTTAAGGGAAAAATTGGAAAGAACTATATTGCTAAGTATTCTTTTAAGACATTGAGGTCTGAGCAGCACTGGGATGGTATCCACCTGGCTAAGTGTAACGTGAAAGCTGGAAAAGGGGCATTCTCCATATATCTGGAGGAGGTAACAGTTTAGCTTTGACATACAGACTCCAGAGCAATCAGTGAGGCTTTGCCCCTTGAGAACTCCAGCACCTTGGCAGCAACGGGGGACAGTGGAAGGAGCTGGACTCAGGAGAAGGGGCAGCTGTACCTTGCAGATATAGCAGAAGGTATAGCAGGACAGGAATAGAATGTGACACTCACCTGGAATCTCACAGGAATTGTGTGCACAAGTGAGACCTCCTTTGGGTACTATCTCCTGTGTTTGCAGGGAAGCTATAGGGTTTGGGGTCCAGCATGTGCAGGTGGGAAAAAAAACCAAACACAGCTCACATAATCTTTTTCTCATTTGGTTCCACAGCAGCATTGTAAAGCCAATATTATTTCTATTTAAATGGAATAAAAAGGACCCTTAAACGAACATAATGAATACTGGGTTTACATTTCTGCCTGAGAGATTGAGAAGAAACATAGGATTCACTTTTTTTTAAAGTTCTGATGAGTATTTATTAAGTGCCACATTGTCTTTATAATAAGCTGATTGATAGTTTTTTTCAAAAGCGCTTCACATCTTTTCATTATATTTTTTTTACAACACAATGTGTTCGTCTTGAAAAAATGAGAAATTCAGATAAAGTAACAATTTTTTTTAAATCCCCTATTACACAGATAGCCACTGTTAAGCCTTTTAAGTATATACATTGTTTTTCCTTTGCATATTAATATATAAATATATGTGTATTTGTTTTACAAAACGGGATACTATATATACCCTTTGAAAATTGCTTTTTTTTCACTTCACAACATATAATGTACATCTTTCCATGCAAATGGATGGGACTTGTGATTGAAAGAGGGAGACTTGCAGACTTTAGGGGTAAAAAACCCCAGTTTTATGCCAGTTACGAGCCAAACACCTAAAATAAAGTCATACAAAAAGTTAAAATTAAGAAGATGGGAAAACGCATACACGAAAACGCAAACAGAAAGTTCAGGCGGCAATACTATACTATTAGCAGGCAAAACAGAATTAAAGGCCGAACAAATTAAATAGGGTAAGGACGGCTCCGTTTTGCCTTCCAATGCATTATCATCAATTTGTTTCTTACTCTTTTCATCTCCTCCAGCTCATCTGCTGCCTGTATCATCTCCTCATTACTTAAATTTCTGCCATGTATGTCCCCTCTAAATTGCGGGCGAGAACGAGCCAGCCTCTCCTTAAAGCTTCCTTCTTCCAGCTTATGTTTTCCGACCCCACAGGGAGGCTGCTCCATGGGAGGGCGCTGCTCAAACAGGTCCTTCCTGGAAAGGCGCTCCTGCGGAGGGCGCTCCTCTGAGAGTAGCATCTCCGGCAGGAGCTCAGGCAGCAGCTCCTCCGGGAAGAACTCCTCCTCCGAGGACTGCTCTTCCGAAGACTGCTCCTGGGGAGACTGCTTTCCGGGCGAGTACTCTTCCGGAAGCCGCTCCTCATCGGTCTTTGGCGCGCTCTGTGGTTGTTCTTCATTTTCTTTGCATGATTTTTCCATGTTGGGAATTTTCCTCTTCAAGCACAGTTATTCTTAGGAGACAAGAAAGGCAGAGTACAGTCAGAACACTAAGCGGCTGCACCAACACCCGGGCCATGGGTTCCAATACCTGCCTTTTCCCCGATTCGCATTCCAGGTCCTCAAACCTGCGCTTGCCGAGAGGCTCCCCGGCTCTCGGCCGCCGCCGCCGCCGCCGCTTCTCGGTCGCCCCCTCCTTCCCGAGAGCCCACCATTTTCCCAGCAGGCCTTGCCGCAGGCCTCGCCCGCAGCGGTAGGGGCGGGGCGGTGGGGCCAGCAGACTCCATTCCTGGCGGCGTCCTCCCTCGCACCCCAGTCCCGGTCCACTGCCCACCCCTTCCCCGACCTGGACCTCTCCGGGCCGTGTGCTCCTAGTCGTCCTCTCCTCGAGGTGCCCCGCTGTGACCTGCAGACCTGCAGACAGACGCAAGACAGGGTAGGGGGCGGGGAGTGGGGAGGAGGGACGGACTGACTGACACCCCCCCTCTTTTCTGGGCTCTAGCCGCTGCCCCAACGGCTGCAATCTTTGGGCTTTCCTCCCTCCTCAGACCCCACATCAAGCTTCGTCCTTCGTGCCCCCACCTCTCGACCCCGCAAAGCTCGTCATTTCTTTTTAGGTGGAAAGTGGAAGCGAAGCATTACTTAGAAACTGTTTCCAAGTGTCCGTACCTTCCTCCCAGGGGGGCCCCACTCACCTCCCCACCCTGCCCCCAAAAGCACCATTTTCTGCACCGAAATGTGGGCGCGGGGGCGGGGCTGGAGCATACGGAATGGCCTGGACTCTGCCATCCCGATCCGATCCCGGGGGTTACTAGGCAGCGCTGACACTCACACACTCACAACGATTTAAGACGATGGAGGGAACTTACTTCCTTCTGCTTTCCCTCTCGACCAAAGGGGAACAGGGAGACGGTGTCTAGGCAGGCAAAAAGGACCAGGACGAGAGGGACTTGGGCAGACATAGGCTCCTGATCACGTGAGGGCCGCGCGTCACTGCAGAGCTCAGCTCCCCAGTTACCACTTTGACCCAAGGCCATGCTGCGACAGCCTGCCAGTATCTCCTGACCCCAAACACACCAGGCATTGTCACTCACCTCTGTTTGTTTATGTTTGCCTTCTTCTGGTTGCCAGAGACTGTCTGCATCTAGTCTAGGTGTTACTGCCTCTTCCCCCCTGCTGCTTCCCCTAGTACCACCAGCCCCCTTGCCTCCCCCTCAGCTATGAAGGCCCCTTATTTCCTCTGCAGTTCAGATCCTGCACTGACCTTTGACTGTTTCACCTTCATGAATCAGTATCATATCCTCATATCTCAACACTGAGTTTTAATCCACATCTATAACTATCTTGTCCATTTAGGCTATATCAGGATGTTTTCATCTCTTATCACTTTCATGGGAGACAGTCTTTCCTTAACATCACTATTTTGGTTTTTTTGAGTCCGCAGACCTATATCACAAATAGAAGCTCTAGTCTTGCCAGGCCAGATGTGGTGCCACTTGCCTGTACTCTCTGCTACTTGGGAGGCTGAGGCAGGAGGATTGCTTGAACCCAGGAGTTTGAGGTTGTAGTGAGCTATGATGATGGCCACTGCACTGTAGCCTGGGGGGAAAGAGGGAGAGCAAGCTCTAGTCTAAATTGGTAATCATTCAGTTCTAGACCTCTAGAAAGAGTTAAATTTGTAAAGTATGTATATCTAACAAAACCCGAATACTTTTATTTCCATAAGTCAAAACACATTTTCCCATTAAATACAAATAATCTAGGCTGGTCCAATGGTAGTGGGTTATCAGAACTTATTAACGTTAGTGTCAACTAAAGTTGGTATTCAGCCCCTCACTGCAAAATTTGACTGGCTTAAAAAAAATACAAATAATCTAGAAAACTTATTATCTGAAATGGGAGAGTTCTTCATGGGGAGTCTGACATTATTTTCTTTATGTATATATGAACATATAAAATATTTATCATATGAATAGTTTATATGTATATACATATATAAATTATTCAACAATTATTTATAATAGAAGAAATAGATTTTACTGAGATTCTAAATCCTTAACCAGCTACTCTTGGTGCTTCTGGTTGAGAAAGTTTATATTAATTCATTAAATCAACAAATATTTGAGTTCTGGGACTGCTGGACCCCAAAAGATAGATGAAGCAGAGAGGACATTCAATATTAAATTATGCAGTAATTCTGTTGACTACATACTGAGTAGCAGGATTAAAATCAAGCTAACATATTGAATTGCAAGTATTTTTTTTTTATTGTTTTTTGAGACAGTCTTGCTCTGTCACCCAGTAGAGTGCAGTGGTGTGATCATAGCTCACAGCAACCTCAAACTCCTGGGTTCAGGTGATCCTCCTGCCTCAGCCTCCCAAGTAGCTGAGACTACAGGCACGTGCCACCACGCCCGGGTAATTTTTTTTTATTTTTAGTAAAGACAGGGTCTCAATCTTGCTCACGCTGGTCTCCAACTCCTGAGCTCAAGCATTCCTCTTGCCTCAGTTTGAGCCACTGCACCTGGCCAAGTATGTATTTTTTGATCTAATAGTGCTTTAGGATCTTCAACCTCCTGGCTGCATCTCACCTACTCACATCAGCCTGGATGCTACTTTCTTATGCAGATGCCTCCAGAGAGTAGACTACTTCTCCTCCCTCTGTGTTTTATATTTTCAGGTTAGGTGGCCATCAGATCTGTGAGAATCCTGGGATTGTTTTTTTTTAAAACCCGGGCTGTTAGTAGATTTCCAAACAGAAATTCATATGTGAAATTTCCTGTTTTAAGAACTTTTTGTTGCTTTTCTCCGACATCTAATTTACTTTGTTTTGAGATAGCAGCTAGACAGTTATTAATTTATCTTTACATCTTTTCCATAACTGTTGTACTTTCCAATTTATTTTTTCATCAAGAATTGATTTCTCATTTGTGTAGTTTCTATTCTTAGAGGAGTCCCATTTCATTCATTTCTTCATTTCTGTCTTTATTCTCCTTACATCCTGCAATGGAGAACTCACTGCCTTATGAGATATCCCATTGAAATTTCAGATAGCTCTAATCATTCAGAGTTTTAAAATGTATTTATTTATTTTTGCTTCTGTTGAGTTGAAATCTGCCTTTCAGTAGTTTACACACATTGGTTCTGGCTTTGCCCTTTGGGATGGTACAGAACAAGTATAACATAACAAAAGCACCTTACCCTGACAGCTTGAAACTGCCAGGGTGTCTGTTCTGGTTCTTTCTTCTTCCCATCTTCCCATCTGTGAGACACACTAGGCAATCTGCTTAATCTTTCTGTGACTCAATTTCCTCATCTACAAAATTGGAGACAATAGTATTACCTACCTTATAGGATTGGTGAGAGGAGTAAATGAGTCAATGAGTCAACATATGTAAAGAACTTGGAATAGTGCCTAGCACACAGAAAGCGCTCTATAAGCATTAACTATATAATAATAGTAATAATAGTATGACATAGTGCTAACAATAATATTGATTAACATTCTTTTAGTATTGATATTAATTGAGCACTTTTTGCCAGGCATTGAGCTCAGTATTTTCAATATGCTATTTCACATAATCCTTAAACAATTATGTTCCCACCAAGATTTTTTTAAGGTTTAACCTCCTGACTTATTTCACCTGTGACATACTTTTTGAAAGTCACTCACCATTCTCTGTGTTCCCGAATTTATAAATGTCAATGAAAATACCGAATATTCTGCCTAGTGTAGAATGGCATGATCTTATTACCCCCTTCATTCTAGAAAAGGCTTTATACATTTATAGGTGCATCCTAAGAATCATAGTAGACTTTGTGAATGCCATATCACACAATTGAATCCAGTTTAAGTTATAGTCAACTGAGACACCCAAAATCTGTTTCAGATATCCAGCTGTTAATACACTTCTATAAATCATTTGAATTTTAACTCAAGTATAGAAGCGTCTATTTTTTCCAGGTTAAATGTTGTCTTCTTAGATTCACTCCCTCATTCTTTGAATCCAGATTCTGCATTCAGTATGTTAGCTATAAAATATTAAGTTAAAGCATGCCATTAGTACTAAATAGGATGATAAAGTCAGCAAGCTCAGGAAAGATCTAGGGAGGATCTCAGCAGAGAGTTCTGAGTCCAAGTGAAAAAAAATTCCTTCTCATGTTTTATGTGGCAGCCAGGAGTATGCCCTGCCAACCCAGTTCCCCTCTCATCTCTCAGTGCAGCTTTTCACAGTGGGATTGCTTGCTTTCTAGTGCTGCTGATAGAAAACACAATTGTCCCTGAAAACTTCCAAACCAGTATAATTAATCTTGATGAGAACATGGTAAATGTGGAGGGCAGATAGGAAGGTGTGAGGAAATAGAAGTGGGAAAGGAGGAATGAAGACAGGATCTCCGTATGGACTCTAAGTCTGCTCAGCAGTAGTTGATTTTGGGTTTCCTTGAGAGAAAGGACTGTCAAGAGAGATTAAGGTAAAGGTGGCTCTGCCATAGTGAAAACTATTTGTTACAAAGAAATTTGGTCTGCTACTTGTTTGTGTAGGATTGGGGTTGGAGTGCGAGCTGTGAAACAATTCTTCCTATGAATTTGATTTGATACTGGTGATTTAGGGTCTTATGAGAGCATTGCTTGGCTCATTGTTGCTAGTGAGGGTTTAACTCTAAGGAACCCATTTTAAAGGTGAGATAACTGACCTTTACGAGGTTACAAATTGCTCCCATAAAAACAGATGATAGTAGGTAGCTGAGATGGGATTTAAAACTTAGGCATTGTGGCATAAAGAGGCTATGCCTTTAACCACTTGGTAAAACTGCTCTTGGGCAATAGGCTCCAGCCACATTTATATACAACCAGGGTGGGCAGCACATACCTTTTCAGGAAGCAGGAGCTGAAGGCATCAGAAGGCAGGCAGGGCAACCAGGCAGGAAAGGGGGAAGGCAGTCAGCACTGGGCAGCCGCTGCCATGACAACAGTCTCCAGCAGTGTGGCCTTTCTCTGGGGGATCTGAG
>CAUYRT010041459.1:0-19777 GCA_963574885.1 Lepilemur ruficaudatus
TGACAGAGTAGATTTTTAAATGTAACAAGATAAGTCAACTTGAGTGGTAATATATTTTGGGAAATCAGCTCACTATAAATTGTGACTGTAAACATTATACTGTAAATGCTTTGTAGTTTTCCCCCAATAAAAAAAAAAAAAGATATCTGCACCCAAATGTTTATAGCAGCACAATTCACAGTTGCAGAGATTTGGAAATAACCCAAGTGCCCATCAGTTCATGAGTGGATTAATAAAATGTGGTGTATGTATACCATGGAATAGTACCCAGCCATGAAGAAGGATGAATTAATGCCTTTTGCAACAAGTTGGATGGATTAGACCATTATCCTAAGTGGAACATCTAAAGAATGGAAAAACAAACACTACATGTAGTTACTATTAAATTGGAACTAACTGATGAGCCCGTATGTGCACAGAGGGAAATAAAACTCAGTGGAAATCAAGCAGGGGAAGGTGGGAAGAGGGCAGGGGTGAAAACCTGCCTACTGAGTATATGAACACTATTAGGGTAATAGACACACCTGTAGCTGGGACTCAAGCATTACAAACCTGATTCATGTAACCAAAAACATTTGTACCCCCATGATATTCTGAAATAAAAAAAAAATCATTGATATTATTTCTGGGGAAGCCATCTGCTTCTAGTGATTATCTTGTGTGAAGGTTTATAATTACAAATTTGATTTCTTTTCTAGGCATAGGACTATTGAGATTTTTTAAAATTGCTTCTTGTGTCAGTTTTTATAAGTTGTGTTTTCCAAGGAAATTTGCCATTTTAATTGGATTTACAAATTTGCGATATAAATTTGTTCACACTATACTCTGAAAATCTTTTAATGTCTGTAGAACCTGTAATGATTTTCTCTTTTCATTTCTGATATTATTTCTTTAAACCTTTTTTGTTTCTTTGATTAGTTATAATAGGGGTTTATCAATTTTATAAATTGATAAATTTATTCTTTGAAATTTATTCTTTCAAAGAATACCAATTTTTTTTTGGCTTTGTCAATGATTTTTCTCTACATTATGTTTTAAAGTTAATTTCTTCTTTTGTCTTTGGCATTTAATTTGGTTTTTATTTTCTATTCTTACTCTAACTTCTTGTGATTGATGTTCAGACTTTTATCTTTTCTCATATATGCATTTAAGGGTGCAAATATTTTTAGTGATCAACTTTAGCAGCATCTCATGAGTATAGATACGTAATACTTTCCTGACCTTCGGGTCAGGATGTTTTCTAATTTCCATTTGATTTCTCATTTGACGATAAATGTTTGGAAGTATATTACTTAATTTTGAAATAGTTTGCCATATGCTACTTAGCTTTTTATTATTGAGTTCAAATTTAATTCCACTGTAGTCAGAGAATATATTCTGAATATATTTTAATGATTTTAATCATTGAACTTCGCTGGGTCTTGCTTTAAGTTTCAGCATTCAGTCGGTTTTGGCAAATGTTCTCTGTGCACTTAAAAACTAACTTCTTTGATTCACGGCTTTGGTGGTCCAAACATATCAACAGGCAATATTATTAATCCTCCTGCTCAGATTTTTTAAATCCTTATGGATACTTTTTGCTTAATCTGCTTAGTCTATCAAATTTACCTAGACTTGTTTATTCTTTTAGCTTTGTCAATGTTTGTATCTTTTAATTTGAAGTCATATAGTGGGGCATATAAATTCGTAAATAAATTTGGACAAGTTGACTCTTTCATCATTGTGAAATAGCCTCTTTATCTCTTCCGATAATTTTGGCCTCAAAATCTGCTTTGCCTGATTTTAGTACATATCAGTTTTCCTTGGTGAACATGTGCATGGTATGTCTTCTTACATCATTTTACTTTCAGACTTTCCTCCGTTCTGGTATTTAAGTAGTGTTCCTTAAGCATATGGTTGTTTTTACTTTAATATAGTCAGAGCATGTATATTAAATGTAATTCCTGACATACTTGTATTAAAATCCACCATCTTACTATTCATAGGTTATTTTTCTACCTATTTTATATTCTGTTTGGACTCCTTGTTTTGCATTCTGTTGTATTGACCAAAATTTATTTTATTATTCCACGCTTTCCTCTCTTGATTTGTCACTTGTGTATTCTCCTACTGTTCTTCTAGTGGTTTCCCTGGGGACTGCCATAGTCTTCCTCACGTTGTTAGGAATTAGCATAAATGGAGTATTCCTGTCGCTTTACAGACAGTGCTAAGACTTGGAAACATTTTAACTCCTTTTATGTCCTCTTGCTTTCTGTTTAGTAATAAATATTAATTCTATACATATTCCGAAGCTCAGGAACACGTTATTACTGTTGTTTTGTGTGGTTGATGTTAATTTAGATTTGGGTACCCACGTAGTTACTTCTCTTTCCTCTTTATTCATTTATTTATTTCCTCGTTTTGGTCTGGGATCGAGTTTATTCTCCCCGAAAAACTCCCCTACTTTTTGCTTTAGAGTGGATCACTTGGAAACAAATTCTCTCGATTTTTGTGCTAGAAATAGCTTCGTTTTGGCTTTCCTTTAAAAAGACGTTTCTCAGCTGTCAACTCGGCAGTTATTTTATTTCAGCTCTTTAAAGATGCCATCCCACTGCCTTTTGCCTTTCCCTGTTTTTATTGGGAGGTCAGTACATCACATCATTGCTAATTGTGACGTTTATTTGGCTTTTGAAACATTTTCCCATTGTCTTTGGTTTTTAGAAGTTTTGCCCTGCTGTTCCTAGGCACGGCTTTGCATCTGTGTATTTCAGGTAGAGCTGGGCTGAAGGAGTCTCTCTCTAAGAACACAGGGCTGGGTTGGATCTGTCACTTGTAGTTAAAATTCCCTTTGCCAAAGGTGAGGATTGGTGGTTGTTCACTGTTCCAATTAACCCAGTATCTGAGGAGAGACGGTGGCGCCAGGTGTGTCCGCGTCCTGTCCACAGGACTGGGTACTGCTCACTTTGGCCGTCATTCTCATGCTGGAGAAAGGAAGCATAACTGTGAAAATGCTTTATGAGAAATGGAAGTGAGATCATACCTGTCAGAGTCAGAGATTCGGGGATTTAGAAACTGAAAAAAACGATTATCTAAGAATCTGACAAATATCGTTATTTAAAATATATAATTTAACATCACCTTTTGTTAGATAAGTTTTTCTAACTTTAAAAGTATTACAGATGTGAAAAACGTGTAGTACTTTCTGAGATAATCATCATTCTGTCATATTCTTTGTTTGCATTCGATGTGTTTGCATGCACCTGTGTAAAACACACACACACGCCTGCATACGCACTTGATATTATAGGTACGCTTGATTGGTAATACGCTTTATTCATTCGAAACAATGTTAACATTTTTATATTTCATTACAAATTTTTCATGTCATCACAGGTAATGACTGACTCATTTCCCATTATGAGTGGATTTTTATTTATTTAACTACGTCCCTGTAGGGGGGAAAAACTTTTGTTCTCTACCCTCTTTTGTTTTTAACTGGAGCCGGTCAAGGAAACTGACAGAAGGTAGTGTAGCAGGAGGAAAGACATACAAATTTTGTTTGATGTTAACGTTTTTACGCTCACAGGGGCTCCACAGAATAGAAGTGAAAAACCTGAAGAAGCAGTTAGACTTGGGCTTAGGTCCCATTTTGGCAAAGGTGGTAATTGTGGAGAAGCGATGGGACAGAGGGAGGGGGGTGTGGTTTTCCAGGGGGTAGATCTGGGAAGGTGGAGATGGAGGGGAACTAGTGGGAGGTAAGGATTATCTTAGCAAGGTGTGTTTGCAGACCCAGCTCTGTGGCAGCCTTGCTCCTCTGGGGACACCAGTGGGCTCCTCTTCCTGGTCAGGAGGCTGGGGTGGACTCCTCCACAAAGGGACACATGTCACCTGCTCGTAGGTAGAAAGGAGGAGGCCAGCAAGGCCTCCTGTGTCTGGCGTTTTTCAAAATAGTCCTCATGCCAAAGTGGAGTGTTGTTGAGAGGCATGTTCTGATCTTCATCCCTGGAATAAACGTTTGGGTTGTTCTAATTTTACAAAGCTACTGTTGCTACTGCTGCTACAAACTTCTTTTTACATAAACCTTTGACTTCATTTCTGGTTATTTCATGAGAATAAACTGCTAGAAATAAAATTATAGGATCAAATGTTATGAACATTTTTGAGGGTCTTGCTATATAAAGTAAAGGCTAATTATTTTTATTGTTAAATTATTTTTCTTGTTATGGGGATATAAATTTATTTAAACAATGAGACATTTATGAGAACAGCCTGAATAGCATTATAGTTCATTTTTAATGTCTTCCAAATTAACAACAATTGTATCTTGTCTTAATTTGCATTTATTTCTAGAGAGGTACAATGTATGTTCAAATATTTATTGGTTATATTTCTTTCGTAAATTTTATTTGTAGAATGAATCCACTTTGCTGTAAGAGTGTTAGTGATTTTCTTATTGCTTCCTTAGAACTCTTGGTGTATTGTTGATACTAGCCTTTTCTATTATCTTTAGAAATATATTTCTAGTTGTACTTTTGCCTTTTTATTATGCAAATAATATTTTTAACATATATAAATCATGATATATTCTTAACTTTCCCTCTAGAACATACCATTCATTTACTAAATACTTAGAATGCAGAGTTTGATGGGCCATCTTACTTCAATGAAATGACATTAAATATTTAAATGAGATAAAACAGTCTCAGGAGCTATGAGGGACTGGATGGTTTTTATTGCATTCCGTGCTCTGGTTCCATCTTTATTTTCCACCAAACACTATTTTTTGAATGGCTGTGAAAATACAAAGGGTAGGTAAGGCAGCAGCTGGTCATGTGCAGCACTGGGGGCCCAGAGGAGGCAGAGCCTCGGTCAGAGGGAGCTTCGTGGGCTGCCCGGAGGACCCGTCGGAGCGGAAGCAGAGGCTGCGGGAGAGACGGGTCTCTGTCTCTGTGCATCTTTGCTGTCTCACGCCCGCTCATTCGCGATCCCCGTCCTCCCAGACGCTGAAGCTAAAGGACACACCCGATGCCAGACGGCCAAGCCCACATCCGCTGCCTCTCAGTACCTCTGTCCACAAAGTGGTGCCTCTCCTCCCGGAACAGCCCCGGGACTTGCGTTCCGCTTGCTCTGGCACTGGGCCTCCTGAAGTGTGGAGCCTGCCACGAAAGCAGTTTCCCCTCTAATGTGTTTGGCAGTCGTTAAAAATTTAAGC
Organism: Lepilemur ruficaudatus; assembly: GCA_963574885.1. NCBI lineage: Eukaryota > Metazoa > Chordata > Mammalia > Primates > Lepilemuridae > Lepilemur > Lepilemur ruficaudatus. The sequence continues at coordinate 5,192 of CAUYRT010041459.1, forward strand.
CATTCTGAAGAAAGTTAAAATGAACAGCACCTCCTTGACGCACTTGTGATTTGGTTTCCGAGCACTGCCTGGGGGAACACGCTTCTTCTGCTGCTTTGACATCACCTTGGCGCGGTCCTACCTTCCTCCTGCAGGGACGTGACCCTGCCTTTCCGACTCCAGTGGTGTGTCAGGCAGAGTGGTTGGTTCCTCGTAGCTGGGCAGAGAATCCTGTCTCAGTTTGGACATTTCCAGATAATTGGGGTCGTGTTATCTGGAAGGGAAAAAGAAGTCAGCTTTTGGCGCTGACTATGCCTAAATCAAAACTTGTCTATAAAAACAGTTTAGTCAGGCTTCGAGATAACATATGGCATGCCTCTTTATAGTCATTGATTTAATTAGCGTGAAACATTTTACGGTTACTCTTTCTCCGCCGTGTGTACAGTAGCAAGGCTGTCGGTTGGATTATCACACGAAATCTCTTCCCCACGGACGGGATCCAGGGAGACGTTCCAGGAACGGTGATGTGCACAGTGCTCTCTGAGTTAATCAGCCTGTTTTTATCTTCTTATCTGTTTTGCTTCAGAGTCAAATTATCAACCAGCCTTGAGCGAAAATCACAAACCAGTATCTTCTGCCTTTCACGGCGTATCAGATGTGATGCTGATGAGGATAATTTGTCAACATTAGGCCTTCCCGCATCACCAGACCATTAGCATTATTTTAACGTCATTAGCTATGCTTAGTGGCAGACACTTGCAATCCTAATGATTAAAGAAACGCAGTGCAATGTTTTGCAGATCCCATTGCAATGATAAGATTTCACCAAATAAGGTCTTGATGGATGCATCTAGTACTTTCCTTGGCAAAGACATTAAAACCATGAAAACATGTACAAGTGGCAGTAGACCGTATAGAAAGTATTCCATCTCCTCCCTCTGCAGAGCTGGTTGCACATTTGCAATGATCCTATTTGCTAATATTTTTATTCCTTTGTGTTTTCTTTTCAAAAATAATTTTATAAAAAAAGCATAAGCAAGGGGAAGAAACAAGCAAGCAAGCAGAAAAGAGAAATAAGAAAATAAAAATTTGCATGCTAAAGACATCACCCATATCAGACCGGATGGTTTCATTCAGATATTTTAAAGGTGGAACGCCTCAGAGTGACGCCGGGGTAATGGTAAACGGCGAGCCATCCCAGCAAAGAAACGCATAGCGAAGCAGATGGTGCTGGTGTTAGGGTCAGAGAGACTGTTCACCTGCGTGGGCCGTCCTTTGTCCACTGCCCCGTGACCACAGAGCCACCAGGGCCAGCCGGGCAGGTGCTCACACGAGCCCCCAAACAAACGTGTCAGAACGTTCTGTTATTTGTACGCCTGTATATTCTAACTGATCACAGTGGTGGGTGATACTTTTAACGCAAATTACGTCCCTTATTCAAAGACAAGGCAGAGAAAATGAATCAAAACAAAACTCAGTAAGATACCCAAGCAAATTTTAATTTTTTAATTTCTCTTTTCTTCTTGCTTGTTTTTTTTTTTTCCCTTCTTTCATCCTAATTTTAAGAAAAGACAGAAATAGATTCCTCGTCTGTGAAAACCCAACCATCTGCATTGGTGCAAGTTCAGGGCAACTTGGAAGTTACTCTTGTGACAGTAATTTTCTTTCTGTTGAATGTTACAATAGTAGCACATTGTTTCCCAAAGCTGGGGAGTCAGTAATTTAATCGCATGCGTTGTTACTGTCATGTGGAAACACGGGTTTTGAAGAAAGCCACACGCTCAAACAGGACGCTTCACCTTTGCTGTTCAGGGTTTGGATGCAGCGGTGCTGGTTTCAGGTGAGAATATCGATGCGCAGGCCTCACCGCGGCCGGCACGGGGCAGTGGTGTGGGTCTCGGAGCAGGGGTGACCCTCTCACTCCAGCTGCCTCGGAAGGCGCCGGCCAGGCCCATTGGAAGTTTGAGTCCAGCTGCCAGTTGGCTCCGTCGGCTTGCCGTGGATACTTGTCTTGTTACCTGGTCCCGCAGGATCCTCAGTGTAACCAGGGTGGTGCTGTGGGTCCTCGTGGGGAAGCGAGCGTTCTGTCCCCTGCCCCGGCTGGTCTGCCCTTGCTCACGTTTGTGTTCCTCCAGTCTGCCTCACTGCATGTTCCTGAGGGGGGACACCCCAGAAGGACGGTGTGTTTCTCCTCCGGGAGCCAGAAACGTCAACATCCGAGATCTGTCAAGCCGGCTTCCCCCAGGACACCTGCCGTGATCCAGGGAAGGTGCCCTGGGAACTCAGGAGTTTACCTGGCAAGGGTGGAGGGGAGGGGCAGGTGTGCTTGGGCAGGTGCTCGTGGAGAGGGTGAGGTCACAGTGTGAGGAAGAGAAGGACGTGTGGGAAAGTGGACAGTGAAGGAAGGGGGGATTTGGAGCCCCCTGTGCCTGGCGCTGAACACACTCACGCACCAGGGCCACGCGTGGAATTGGGGGCCTCATTTGAGGAAGCATTCTGGACCCTGTCCTGTGAGACGCCTGGCTCTCACTGAAGATCACGACATCCACAGACTCACGTCTGGAGAAGGAGCCGTGCTCCTTTCCGATGCCCCGCACACGGCCTGGGAGAGCGTGGGTGGGGCCAGCGCGCCGCCTTCGGTGGGCGTCGCGACCTAGGCTCTCTGCGTGTCAGTGAGGGGCAGAAGCAGCTTCTGCTGCGGCCAGGTTCGCGGAGGGGGCTGGTGTTTCAGCTGGTGCTGCGTAGGCCCGTCCAGGTCGTGCTTCGCGTGTGGGCGGGATTCCTCTGCCTCTTGCAGGTGGAGCCAGGTTTACACGTTGGCTGGTGCTGGGCTGAGTCGTCCACAGAGCCGATGCCCGTCCGTGCGTGCGGCTCCACACACACAGGACTGTCGCCGCCCCACGTCTGCCGTGCCGCGCGCGCACTGCGCAGGCTGGAGTCCGAGGCCGTGTGTGTGCGAGGACCACAGGTGTCTTTCCACAGGTGACCACGCTCTGTCTCTTCGGGAGAGGCTCCCCTGCGGCGGCTCACTCACACACCTGACCGCACTTGGCTTAGCGCAGGCAGGTTGAGGTGTGCGCTGAGTGACGCCCGGGTCTTCGCGTCTCTCCCGACATCTGCGTTCAGTGAAGTTGCCCTTTGAAAAACTGAGCATATTTTCAAATGAATTTAGTTCCTGTTTTAGAGAAATGATTCTGAGGTAAAACCCTGTGGCGATTTTTACTGTTCCTGGAGTGGTTTTCTCCCTTGCCCTCGTGCAGAGCTCGCCGACTGTGTCACCGTCAGAGCCTGTCGGGAGAAAGCGCCTCCCCCATCCTGCGCAGGGCACGGGCTCCACCATGGGACCACTCAGAGCCTGTCGTGCCCGTTAGATTATGACGATGTGGAGGACAGGATTTGGGCTAACGCAGCATCAGACCTGCTCTCACACAACTCTGTGTGTTACAGCCGACCTACGTTACTATATGCACACACGAATGTAGACACACACACATACATGTAGACACACGCTCATGCATACAGTGACACACACGTGAATATAGACACAGAGACACACACGAACATAGACACACAGATACACACATGTAGACACACTCATACACAGAGACACACACAGACACTTGAATAACATAGACACATAGACGCACATGAACATGGACATGCAGAGAGACACGCATACACATAGACACACAGACACGCAGATACACACATGCATACAAACAGACACATAGGAACATTGACATACATGTACACTCATGTGTGCACATACAGGCAGACACACACATGAACATAGACACACAGACACACAAGGATACGTACACAGACACACACACATTTATGTACCTTGAAGTAGTTTAATGACTACGCTACATGTACCTTCCATGAAAGTGGCTCTTGGGGGCCAGATGCCAGAATCCTGCAGGTCTGAAGGTATTTATTAGTATCCCCCACACCAAAACGGGTTTGATGCCAGTTCTGTCTATGCTGCAGGGGCAGAGACGGCCATCCTTGCTCTAACTCGGGCTTGTTTATTCACTGATTGTCACAACGTCAGAACTGCTGAGCTAATATGCTTTCGTTGTACGCCTAGACTTGTACACACCCGGGGAATGAGTTACTCGCTCACTGCACTATGAGCTCACAGTGGGAGGAAAACTATTTCCAGCACAAGGTTTTATTCATACACACACATGCCTGCACGTGGAAACGCACACACACAGCATCCGGAGCCCACGCGGACCAGGCTGCTGCCAGCCCTCTGCCCCGCCGCCACTGCCACACGGCCTCAGACGGCTGGGACGTGGCCGAGCTGTGGCAGAGACACTCGTGTTCTAGAAGAAACAGGGAGGATAAGAAAACCACAGCCAGCCCCCAAACACGTCCACGGTGTGGCTCATGTGGCTTCTGCTGGCCCTGCTGTCTGCAGCTGAGTCACGCGGCCACACCCAGCTGCCAGGACACTTGGCAAAGCCATTTGTTTTCCGGCCAGCTGAGGGCTCATGTCCATGCCAGCCTGTTGCTAAGGAGCAGGAGAAGCAATGACACTGGGGACAGCCAGCCTCTGTCTGGGTCTGGCCACTGCCTCGCAGGTCCTGCTGGCTTAGCCTGGGTCACTCTGCTGGAGCACTGCGGCCCGGGTTTCTCCACACTCTGCCCTGGCTCATCCATCCAGGATGCTGCTGGCAGCCACGACCTCTCTGTCGCTGAATCCCAGCCTGCGTGTCCAGCTGCGAACGCTCCCTGAGCTCCATGCCTTGCTGGGCACCCAGGGATTTAGTGGACATCTGTGGGCGCTCTGGCTGCCGAGTCTGTGTTCCACAGCACACTGTGGCTTTTCCCGCCTCCTTCACCCTCCCTCACATCACGCTGTCTCGTCCCGCGACGGCGGCGCTCTTCCGTCCTAGGACACAGACTTGGTGCCGCCCTGGGTTCTTCTCCCTCAGCGCCTCCACCAGGGAGTCAGCAAGTCCTGTCACCTTTCCTCTGAAATAGCCGAACCACGCTAGCGGTTCTCACCTTCCTCACCTGCGGCGCTTCCACGGTCAGGGATTTTCCGGGGCTCCCCCATCTCCAGGTGCCCCAGCCCAGAGCCACCGTCTGGGTGGCGCCTGTGTCCCCGCAGGGCCCCAGCTCACGTGGACTCTGCCCCTCACTCTGCCCCATCGCCAGGAAACTCACCATAGCGACCCTTCTCCACCAGCGCAACACAGTCAGCCTCGGAAAACCGCCCTCCCTTGTCCTGTAGGGTGCAGACGTTCATTCTTGTTCCCAGTGGGGTTTCTACTGGCAGGAGGGAGGGGACAGAAGCCGTTTTCCTTATGTCCAGGGGGAACAGCAGACCTTCCAGCATGATCCAAATGGTCTCCTGCAGTAAGGGGGAGGCAGAACCCGTGGTCTTTCTTGTAAATGATCCTCATGGGGATGGTCTGACCCGGCCAGGGCCCTCCGCAGTTTTCAAGTCCTTTAAAGTCCTCAGGGGCTCCCAATGCTCTTGGGTCAGGTCCAGCAGGGCCTGCAAGACCCTGGCGGCTCTGCCTGAAGACCACTGCCCTGCCTCCTGGCCCTTCCCCGAGGGCTCTGTGCAGTCTGCACCCTCCCCTGCCCGACCCACCAGCCCAGCCCTCTCTGCCCAGCCTGGGCACCCCTCTGTCCCACATCTCCCTCAGGACCAGTCTCCCCACCAAGTTCCGGCCCAACCTCTGCCCCGACCCTCCCCACCCTTCCCCGCCCCCATCCCAGCAGCAGTGAGGCCGGCAGGCAGCTGTGCGTGTCTTGGGGCTGTTCTAAGTTGTGGTTCCTTTTTGGCAAATGGACTATCAAAAAACAGTTTTAAAAATTCTGATAAAATAATGATAGGTTCTTAACAGAAACAACACAAGGCAACCTAATGGAGAGTGTCAGCTACTGACGTGCGCCTGGTACTCAAAATTCAAACAGCCCTTTCAAAACACTGCTGCCCGCGGATCAGAGAGGGGGTCTCCTGTCCACCGCGCACATGGCAGCTGCGCTGTGTCAGGTGCACCTGGGTTCTGTCCCATGCAGTTTTCTGGACACCCCCTATATGGCAAAAATTATTGTCCACACACTTTTTGGCTTCAGTAATATCTGAAACTACACAAGAGAGAGATTCCAGTTTTGCAGAAGAGGACACTGGGTACCAGAGGGATTGAATTACCGTCCACGCTGACAGAGCTGCAGTTCACACGATTCAGCCTGTGTGTGTCTCCTAATAGGCCATGCTGCTGTGTGTTCACAGCTACTTATGTGAAGTTCACGTGACTTAAACCACATGTGGTCAGTCTAAATTTGCCAGTTAAAATGAGCCATATAATTGTTTTGTGGCTATCATAACTTTTTCAATTTTTTAAAAAGAGACTATGAAAAAATTGACAGTATTATGCTGCATTACACTGAGAAAGAAGCAGACATCATGTGTGTATATGTGTGTGTATGTACATATATGTGTGTATGCATCTGTATATGTGTGTATATATGTGTGCATCTCTGTATGAGTGCATATATGTGCTTATGTATCTGTGTACGTGTGCATATATGTGTGTGCATCTCTGTGTATGTGCGCATATCTGTGTATGTGCGCATATATGTGTATATGCATCTGTGTACATGTGCATATGTGTGTGCATCTGTATGTGTGTATATGTGTGCATCTCTGTATATGTGTGTATATGTGCACATGCATCTGTGTACATGTGCATATATGTGTGTGCATCTGTGTATGTGCACATATATGTATGTATATATGAATCTGTGTATGTGTGCATGTGTGTATGTATATGCATCTGTGTACATGTGCATATATGCGTGTGAATCTGTGTATGTGTGCGTATATGTGCGCATCTCTGTGTATGTGTGTATATGTGCATATGCATCTGTGTACATGTGCATATATGTGTGTGCATCTGTGTATGTGCACATATATATGAATCTGTGTGTACGTGTGCATATATGTGCGTGCATCTCTGTGTATGTGCGCATATCTGTGTATGTGCGCATATCTGTATATGCAGCTGTGTACATGTGCATATATGTGTGTGCATCTGTGTAATGTGCACATATATGTATGTATATATGAATCTGTGTATGTGTGCATATATGTGTGTATGTATATGAATCTGTGTGTACGTGTGCATATATGTGAGTATGTATATATGAATCTGTGTGTATGTGTGCATATATGTGTGTGTATATGCATCTGTGTGTATGTGTGCATATATGTGTGTATGTATATATGAATCTGTGTGTACGTGTGCATATATGTGTATGGATATATGAATCTGTGTGTACGTGTGCATATATGTGTGTATGTATATGCATCTGTGTGTATGTGTGCATATATGTGAGTATGTATATATGAATCTGTGTATGTGTGCATATATGTGTGTGTATATGCATCTGTGTGCATGTGTGCATATATGTGTATGTACATATGAATCTGTGTATATGTGTACATATATGTGTGTATGTATATGCATCTGTGTGTATGTGTGCATATATGTGTGTATGGATATATGAATCTGTGTGTATGTGTGCATATATGTGTGTATGTGTATATGAATCTGTGTGTACGTGTGCATATATGTGTGTATGGATATATGAATCTGTGTGTACGTGTGCATATATGTGTGTATGTATATATGAATCTGTGTGTATGTGTGCATATATGTGTGTATGTATGCATCTGTGTGTATGTGTGCATATATGTGAGTATGTATATATGAATCTGTGTGTACATGTGCATATATGTGTGTATGCATCTGTGTGTATGTGTGCATATATGTGTGTATGTATATATGAATCTGTGTGTATGTGGGCATATATGTGAGTATGTATATATGAATCTGTGTGTACATGTGCATATATGTGTGTGTATGCATCTGTGTGTATGTGTGCATATATGTGTGTATGTATATATGAATCTGTGTGTACGTGTGCATATATGTGTGTATATATATGCATCTGTGTGTATGTGTGCATATATGTGTGTATGTATATATGAATCTGTGTGTATGTGGGCATATGTGTGTCTGCATGTGCATCTGTGTATATGTGTGCATGTACATGCATTTCTGTGTGTGTATAGATATGTATTCTGTTATCTCCCTCAAAATACAGTATATCTTAAGATGTTTCATTTACTTACATTTGAGAATGCCAACTTTTACTTTATATTTGATTTACAGTAAGTATCACTATACCTTGAATAATTTTGGGTTATTGATTAATACATAATTATACATTTACAGGGGTGTGTATGAGTGGCTTTCCAAAAATGATATTTTCATGTGTATTATGGAAATTACTCTCTTTTAATGAATTAGGGCAATAACAATGAAATGATTGGCTCTACATAGAACTTACTCCGTTTTACCGAGGTGTTTAAACCCACAGACTACGGTTTGTGATTGCACTTGCCTGTGTGACGTCGTTAAATGCAGCCTCGCCTTGGGCGAGCTGCAGGACGTAGAGCTTGTTGGTCCTAGTGGCTCAGAGTCATACAAACCCCTTCACGTTTCTGTTGGTGGTTCCGTCCACGCCGACGACGGTAAAGTTTGTTTTCTTGTGTATCAATCACTTTAGGGGTCACTTTAGTGGGATCCTTACCTCCCATTTCCCAAAGGACATGTGTAGAAGGTCGGCCCTCATCCATGGAGCTGAAACTGACTAAAATCAAAGGAAACTTGCGTGGACTGACCTTCTTCAAAGGTACGAAACTTTCTGTACGTTTTGTTTTCCTTTTATTTCTACAAAGCAGAGAATATGCACATGTTAACGCTGGTGCTGGTGATGCTTATCTGAGAGGCAGTGCAAAAGCAGAACTTGCCATTCGCCACTTTTGAGGGATTTGTATGCTTTTTAAAAAGATTTCTGATGTAAAAATATACAGAAAATGCTGAGGTCCCTAAATTTAGTTGAAGCCATTGTAAATTTGAGGAATTTGTTTTGGTTCTTGTTCCATCTGTGAACTCAAATGACCACTTTCTGTGTGTCGAGCGTCTGGCAGTGTTTACTCCCTTACAGAAACTGTTGTGCTTAAACAACGTGAGGAAAGGTCTCAAGAACGGTGGACGTGCTGTTTAGGAAACTGTTCGCTGCCAGAGCTGGTCCGTCCTGCGAGATCAAGAGCACACGGCCGCCCTGGCTACCAGGGTGCATTGTGCATGCACAGGCAGCCATGACAGTGCCCAGAGCTTGCGCTCAGAGCGTGGCTTATGCGAGGCTCCGGATGCGTAGTTACTTGAGTTTTTAGTGAGATGCACAACGATTAGGTAACTCACGGACCAGTACGGGAGGGACCGGTACACTCTTGTGTGTATTTAATTTCTCTAGATCTGTGTGTGAGGGAACGTACCCACGTTTATCCAAAGTACCTCAAAGTGGGAGCAGTGGGGTGCTTTGGCTGTTTTAAATACGTTTGCATTCTGCACGTGGCCAGCACAGCTGTTTGGAACTCTGGTTATGGGACGTCAGTCGTAAGTTGAGTATTTCTAGTGCAGCATTCAAGGAGCTAATGACCACTTGCTCTGTGTTTATTGATTGGGCATCTTGAGGTTAAACAAAGCCCCAGCCTTGGTGTCTGCAGATCACTCAACCCCCAGAATGACCAGTTTCACCGCAGACATTGGGACTTACACGTGGCTCCCACCTCCCCGTCGAGATTAAAGTGAAATCAAAATTGAGCATCTGCTCACCTGCGTGGGACGCCGTAGGCATCGCTCAGACTTCTGGGCGGTGTCGCCTCCCGTTACTGTAGACGGTGCGGATGACGCTGGCCTGGCGCTGCGTCCGCCAGGACAGAGCTGTCATCCCCCATGGCCCAGAGCTGACACAGCTGGTCCCGAGAGTTCCAGGTCGTTCTCTCACGGTTGGGCACGACCTGGCAATGTGAGATTCAGGCTGTTACTTGGAAGTAGGCAGTTCACAGTAGAAAACGTCCGTTTTTCAACTTGGTGGAAACCTGAGCGTAGCGCGACGGCTTCGATCTGCGCTTCTGGCGGTTCAGTGACTTGCAGGTCCTGGTGCGGGTTCTCTGGGTCCAGAGCTGGGGGGCAGCGCCCACCCCAGGCCTTAGTGTTTCCTGGGGTGCAGGTGCCTGGGTGTGTCTGAACACAGGCAGAAGTTTCTCTGGCCTCGGAGATTTTTTATTACAGACCGATAAGGATATAGCACGTATTTTTTTTGCTTTGGACGCCTTTATCTTACGCATGTTATTTTACCAGTTTCATGGTAGCAACTGGGTTCTTTATGCAGACCCTAGAAGAGATGCTGCTCTCTGTTGGGCACCACTGGTTTTTACTTAAATTTGTGTGCTTAATAACAGTAACTCCAGGACGGTGAGGATCGTAAAGTCAGCGTGGCGCAAATTAAAATGCGAAACGCCGTGCTGAGCCCTGGGCCTTCCCACGGCAGAGCCTGTGGGGAAAGTGTTGCGGGTGTGGTTTGTCCAGCTGGAAGACCAGCACACGGCCGTGTTCTCAGTCCAGTTGTCTGAGTCTAAATCTAGTAGTCAGGCGTGTAACTGAAGACTGGGACTAGTCCGTGTTTTCCCCTTAATGAATTATTTTTTCCCATAACTACAGCAAAAATGGCCAGCCAAGCATTGGTGAATGCATTCTCTCATTGTATGGTCCTGTGGTGGCATGTTAATGCATTTATTTATGTCCAATTTGTTGCTGAAGGTATTTAAGGAAGTGATAAGACACTTGGCATATCATAGTAGGTTTAGTTTTATGGTTATTATTACTAAATTATCGGTATTAATAAATTTAAAAAAGGTCTTACATTTATTAACAGTTTGCATTATGGCAACCTGTAAAGACGCCTGTTTCTCCACGATACAAAGATCTCCTCACGGGTGGCCCCGTCGACTGACTTTTAAATATATAGACTGACCGTCCCCAGCCAGGGCCTGAAACGCAGCGGCAGGCGCTGAGTGTTGTAGGCAAGTAAATGGCAGGTGGAAAGGTGGGTTTGTCGCGGGCAGGATGAAAGACTTCACGGAGCTTCAAGACACACTGGTCAAAGGTTCTCTCCGTTACGAAGATCAGAGGCTTAAACGCCTGCAGAGTTCTTGGTGATCGTGCAAACGGCTGGAGTGAGGGACACACTCCTCCTCCGTGTGGGGGCTGGGCGCAGGGCGGGGACCTCCCTGCAGACACACGTCTGACTGCACGTTAGAAAGCCAGCCGCGACCCCGTGCACCTGCCAGGTCTGCCCCACAAGGAGCCACGGTGGACGAGGCAGCAGCGTTGAGAGCATGGGGGGTGTGGGGGCTTGAACAGCTGCAGGGAGGTGAAGCCTGTGCCGCGGGTCAGACGCAAGAGCCCACGTCTCTGTTTCTGAGAACTTAGCACCAACCCCGTGGAGACGAACAGAATCCTCCACCCAGGAGCAGAGCCCCGTCCGTGGGGCTCCTGATGGAGGCCCATGCTGGGGTATGAAGAGGCACCTGCGCATCTCCCAGAATGGCTGGCAGGTGCTGTGTGCAGCAGGGACCCCCTGCAAACAGGACAGGCGTCCCTCCCTCAGGCTCATGACTGAGAAAGGGAGTAAATGCGGTCTGGTGGGCATCACAGCTGCCCGGGGCCTGCGCCTAGGGGCTGAGTTCCCGGCTCCCCTGAGATGTCCCAGACCAGCAGCCTTCGAGGCGAAGCCAGGGCCTGCCCTTGGTGGTTCTACTCCGTTCCAGTCCTTGACCTGCGGCAGGACTTCCCGGGCAGGAGCCAGGCAGGAAGACGTCCCGGGGCAGGGACTGCCCACACAGCAGACGGGCTTGCAGGCGGGGAGACGCAGCTCATCCATTTTGAATGAAGAGCACTGTTATTCACTTACTCGTTTAGCAAATATTTGCGTACTGATTACCATGTACGGTGTCTGTGTAGGTGAGTCCAAACCCGCCAGACATTTGTTTCTAGCAGTTTTAAATCGAGCAGCGGCTGAACACTTACCAACGACGGAGATACCTTAGATGCAGGGAGAAGAACATTGTTTTCAGTAAAGGAAAACAAATCAGTTATAGCAGTCTAGTTCCTCTTGCTGGAAAAAACATGCAACTCCATCACTTGCTTCATGAGGAACAGAGACCGTAAGTTCAGAAAGAAACGCGGTGGGTTTTAAAGTTTTCAAAATATAAACTTCATAATAATCTGGTAATCACAAATGACATTTAGTGTAAAAATTCTGAAATATGGGTGTACACACGTTTAAATTCCATGTTAGGGCTGAGGAAGTTTACAGTGATGTTTTCGTGTGTGTGCGTTTTCGTCCCATGATATTAAATCCGTGATACAGTTTGGTGATCAAACAGCCCTACAGAAGACTGGAGACAAAGATGTGGAGGTGGAGGCCTGCGCACAGTTGTCTGTGCCGCGCTGGGCACTGAGGTTGTCCAGAGTCTGTGTCAAGGTGGTGTCGCCTGTGTTGCCATCGGTGGACGTGGCCCCGGCCCAGGGACCCCGGAGGGAGCCCCGTGGCTGCGCTGAGGGCTGTGGGTTGGGGTCTGTGAGAGCCGCGCTCTGCTGCTCAGCTGAGGAGGATCCCGCCTGGGGGCAGGCGGAGCGTGCAGGAGGCCCCTGAAAGGCCCTCGAGGGGGCTTTGACGTTTGCTGTGGGATCGGGAGAGGCGGAGGGGAGTGTGCGTGGGGAGCCTCGGCTCCAGGGGTGGAGGGCGGCAGTTTGGGGAGGTGATGGCGTGTCTCAGCCTTCCCCGGCTGCATCCTTCTGTGGCCAGGATACCCAGCACTGAGCCGCCACCATGCCCATAGGACACTCTGCATCTGCGCCAGTGGAAAATTGACGTCGGCAGACGGGCCTCACACCTGCCGTCTGATCTCAAGCGAGTCCACGTGCAAGATGTTAAACTTTACAAAGGTGTCACAAGCCGTGGCAGAATTGTCAGCAGGAAGCCAGGTTTGTTTGCAGTGGCCCTTGCCCGGCGTCCTGTGACCTTTGCAGGGCACACTGGGCACCTAGCGCCCACAGGTCACTGAATCTGCTTCCTGGGGATCTTTGCTGCCCCAAAGCAGGGGGCGTGAGCACCTTCTGTGGGGTACATGTCACAGGGTCAGAGACAGGAAGGGCAGCTGTGACCCACAGGCTAGTTGCTCTGGGCAGGGCACGTGGGGACAGGCTTCACAGAGGTGTCCAGGACGCTGTTCGTAGACTGCCCTGACTGGCAAGGGCCGAGCCTCGTCCCGGGAGCTGTTGGAGGCCTGACATTAGCGCGAGTTGGGCGGTTCCTGGAAATACGTGGCCAGCAGAGTGAGGAGCGAGCTCACCAAACAGGTGGTGGGAAGTGTCGGAGACTGTAGGTAGGAGCTGGGTGTTACAGACACGTCCTCATTTGCCTCCCTGGGGATGCCTCATGGGGGTGGGCACAGGGACACCAGGAGCTGTGTCGGGCCACAGCAGCCAGAACCTGAGACCGGAGCAGAAGGGCACCCGGGCAGTGGCAGGGCAGAGGTGACGGGCACGGCCTCAGGGCAGGGGAGCTGCACGACCATTTAACTTCGTGGTGTAAGTAAAATCACCACATGGCAAAGAGGGCAGTTCGTAGTGAGCCTAGCAATTATTTATGGTTAGACTCTGGATCTGGCAGCACTCGGCGTGTGCATGCCAGTGTGTTCCTGATATTGGTATGCGATCTGATTAGTTGGCATTGCTTATCGATAGAGTGCATTGCTGAAAACATTGCAAATGTTTATGCGTCAGCAAGGGTTCCAAGCACTGGAAATACATTTACTTATTCATTAATGAGAGCAGCCAGTGGGACAGCTGCTCCGACTGTCCTGAGCTACAGACAGAGGTGGGTGCTTTTGAGGGAGGTGCGTTCGTGGCACGAACAGGTCCATAGGTGTGGGCCGTCGGGGTCCCCGGGACGCAGGAACAGCCAAGTCCACTCCAGCCCTGTCCCCTGAGCACAGCTTCCTGTTTCGTGACACCTTCATTAATGGATGTTTACTCTTTTTGAATTACAATTCTGAATCAAGCAGCATAAGATAGGCAAAGTTTTCAAGCCTCCAGGCGTGGAATAAAATGCTGCCCCTGCCATTAATTGGGTGTGTACCTTGGGAAAATTATTTAACATCTCTGTGCCTCTATGTACTTACTTGTAAAATAGGGATAATAGTATCTAATTCATATCATTTTGTAACTATTAAATAAAATAATATACATAAGAATGTTTGGCAGATAGAAAGACTGCTATAGATTTTCACTATCACCGATATTAACATTATGTGACGGCCGCAGAGCTCAGATGGCTGCAAACCTTGGGGAAAGGGCCACGTTTGCACTTTGTTTAAAGCCATTCGATGTTTCCAAGCTGTTCAGCGGCCCCTATCATGTGCCAGTCACTCACCGTTCTAAGACTGTACCAGAGCATGCTCTTTGAAATTTTAAAATTTAAGGTGCACTTAAGAATACCGCGTATTAAAATACAAAGCATTCGAGGCTTATTATTTCAAGATGTGAAACGTGGTGAAAATATACATAGATGCAAAGTGTTGGGGAAGATTTGTCATAAACGTGAATTAGAGTGTGAGGGCTACTGGGAGTTGCCGTCGGACAGTTCGTGCCCTCCTTTCTTCCT
>CAUYRT010041461.1:0-13477 GCA_963574885.1 Lepilemur ruficaudatus
GGGCATGGTGGCGCATGCCTGTAGTCCCAGCTACTCGGGAGGCTGAGGCAGGAGGATCGCCTGAGCCCAGGAGTTTGAGGTTGCTGTGAGCTAGGCTGATGCCACGGCACTCTAGCCAGGGCAACAGAGTAAGACTCCTCAAAAAAATAAAATAAAATAAAATAAAATAAAATAAAGAATAAACTGTTAAAACTGGGAAACTCCAAATTTAGTTCTCCATTGCTGAACCATGTCACAGAACTCTTCTTATATGCGTGACAGCTCCCTGTCTTCACTTTGGATTAAGTTCAGCTATAAGACAATTGGGGGTAGAGTTCTAAGCCGTGAAAGCAGTGAGCATTTATTTGTATTTCTTGTAACCTGATTAAGACTGATGTGGCATATACCCCCTCCCAAAGGGTTGAGTCTTGAGTAGATAAGAGGAATCATTTTTATCATATTAACCTCGTGAGAGGGGGATCCATCGGAGAGGCACTGGGAGTTAACACTTGCCTGTGACGGTTCTGTGGCAGCTCTGAAGGAACCTGCAGAGTCTTGCATAGATTGAACATGTGAAGTACGATTGCAGGATTACTGAGGCTGAGAAGGATATGAGACTTAACTGAGATCTGGGATCTAGGTAGGAGAGGGAAGATTTTGAGTTGCAGAAAGGCTTGGAGCACCTATTTTGTTGAAAACATCAAGCTAGATACTGGATAACGCAGTAAGAGAAGGGAAGAAAAAGGAACGAAAGATTAGAAGAAAAGGGAAAAATTGATTTCTGGTTTTCACTGTTTAATTTGCTTTTGGAAACTAACCATTCATGGAAATGCCATTGATTTTTTCCTATACCTAATAGGTAGATATTCGAGTAAAGCGAAAACCTAGGCAGAAGATTATAAAATCCAGTCACCAAGGCACCAAAGAAAATCTTGATTTTTTTTTCTTAAAGGATTAGAACTTTTGATTGCAAAACTAAAACTTCCTATTAAAAACAAATTTAAGCAATAGAGAAACGGATAATGAAGTTAATCTAGTAATTACATCTATTCAGAGATGAACAACAGTTCAGTTTATATTCCTACAGGGTTTTTTTTTTTAGGCTAGCCAAAAGTATTTTAGTATATATAATATGAATGATTTTGGTCTGAATTTTTATGGATATATTGTAACAAGACTATACTATCATTTTCTTTGTCAGACTTCAGTGTGTACCAATACATTTTCTTCTGAAAGCTCTTTTTTTTACTTAGCATTACATCTTCAACTTCTTTGCATGTTAAAACTTAGGTCTATTTAGAATAATCTGAAAAATATTAACAGGATAACAACTACATTCAAAACAATAAGATTCTTTAGAAAGAAATTAGCCAGACAACTAAAAATATATAGAAAAAATTAGCCAGGCATGGTGGCACATGCCTATGGTCCCAGCTACTCAGAAGGCTGACGCAGGAGGATTGCTTGAGCCCAGGAGTTTGAGGTTGCTGTGAGCTAGGCTGATGCCATGGCACTCTACTCGGGGCAACAGAGTGAGACCCTATCTCAAAAAAAAAAAAACAAGTCTTGAACTCCTGGTCTCAAGCAATCCCACCATACCTGGCCTTTGATATTAATTTAAATAAATGTTAAGATATAGATGTTTTTTACTTTTTTTTTTTTTTTTTTGAGACAAGAGTCTCACTCTGTTGCCCGCGGGCTAGAGTGCAGTGACATCAGCCTAGCTCACAGCAACCTCAAACTCCTGGGCTTGAGCAATCCTACTGCCTCAGCCTCCTGAGTAGCTGGACTACAGGCATGCGCCACCATGCCCGGCTAATTTTTTCTATTTTTGGTAGGGATGGGGTCTCAGTGTTGCTCAGGCTGGTCTCCAACTCCTGACCTCAAGCAATCCACCGACCTCTACCTCCCAGAGTGCTAGGATTACAGGTGTGAGCCACCACGCCCCACCAAGATATAGATATGTTTTTAAAATGAAAAAATACTTTCATAAACAGAATAGAAAATTGGCTTGACATTGCATATCATTTTTGGATTGCTCATTCATTCCTTTTGTTCCTGATGATTTCATGGCTAAATGAGAACTCATCACTGGCTACTTTATTAAAGAACTATTAGGTAATGGTGATTAAGAGGCAATAAAGACCGGCCAGGAATGGTGGCACATGCCTGTAATCTCAGGTACTCTGTACTTCCAGAAGTCTGAGGTTTGCTTGAGCTCCCAAGTTCAGGAGCAGCCTGGGCAAGATAGTGAGATCTGTCTTCCAAGAAAAAAAAAAAAAGGAAAGAAAAGGAATGAACAAAAGAAAAAAGACACATAAGGTATAGTCTTTATGTTCCAAAAACTTAATATGTAGTTAATACCTAAGAAGGTAAAAGATCAGTCTTTCAGAATAAAGCTAATAAACATTAAGCATAATTTTTCACTGTGTAAGTAAGCCACCATCAGAAGAGGCTTGAAACAGTTGCCAACAAGACAATTGGAGAGGTGCAAACCTAATGTGAGGCTTTTCAGCTCATCCCTTTTGTTTGGTGATGGGATCACCAAGAACATAAGCTAATATAATATAAGAAAAGATAAAAAGGAAAATATAAATTTGCCTGCCAGCTTCTCCATGTTTTCACTTCCCTTCCCTTCAAAAACCTTACTTTCTCCATTCTCTTCCTGAAGAAAGGTGGATGTTACTTCCAATATTTTAGTTACTTTATTATATTTTAGTTTTAGAATTCACTTTGATTTTTCAGCTTGTATTTCCATTTCAGTTTATAACTGAAGGAAAGAAGCAGGCTGGATTGAATTTGCTTGGGTTTTCTGAATTTTACGCTCTGGATTCAGAGCTCGGAAGTAACAGGCCTTGCTCAGTGGATTTCAAGCCCCCAGTTCTGGGGTAAAGGACAAGGTTAATTCTGCTCTAAATAATCCTACTATTCAGAAAATCTTGCGTCTACAGGAAAAAAACAGGCTGTGACTGCGAACCCACAGGCAAAGGCAGACAACTGCCAGACGGGCAGGAAAATGGGGGAGGGCCTTTAGCAAACAGTGCATGCCTCCTGGGGCCCTGAAGGCTGGACTCATGCGGGAGCCAAAGGGAATTTGTTAAATAAAGAAGTCAATTGGGCAGACAAAAGCTTCTGGCTCAGGAAGTTAGTTCGACTAAGGATACCGAAAAGTAGGAATTTGAATAGCTTCCTTGGTGTGAGGTTGCAGTGAAACCTTATTGAAAAGAAGCCGGTGGTGGTGAGCCTCTCCTTAGTTCCTGGCTTCTGGGTGGTTGATGTAATCTCTTGGTCCTAAAAGAAAGTGTCCTTGAGAATTCTAAAAGGTTAAGCACCCGGGAAATTACTTCAGTGTGGTGGTAGCTTGACGGTAGCACTGCTTCCAATCATACCACCAAGCAAGCCATTCAGAAATAGAAAAGCACTCTTGCTACTAGGGGTCAGGTTGTCGTCACCTGTGGCGTATGTATCTTGCTCTGTAAAGCTACATCTTGCTCTTGCTCTATAATCCTACCTTGCTCCCCCTCAATAAATTTCACCTCATACTTGCCTTGAAAAAAAAAAAAAGAAAAGAAACAGAAAAGCTTACAGATCAAATTAAGATGCTAGAATCAAAAATAAACACATGGCACAATGCACAGGGAACAAGACAGGACACATTAATATATTTAGGATAAAGTGCATTCGGGGTAAAAAGGGTAGTGATGTCCATTGGCCTGTCTCTGACGCACCGCTCTTCTCCATTGATGGTGTAGTCACAACATCTAAGGACAGAGACCAAGGATGAGAAGTGGAGATTGAATTAGGGCCAGGGCTCTGCAGAAGGAATGTACCTGGACACAGTGCTGTGTGAATGTGGTCTACCAGAGACACAAAAGGGCAAATATTCCAGGACACAAAAGCAGCTCTCCTTGGTTCAATGTTCAGCTGCAGAAGTTACTTGGATTATTTAGGCTACGTACATGTACGGCTGGAATGGGTGTCATCAGTGGGTGGGCAACGTGAGAGGTGTGGATGTCGCTTACCCTCAGGTACACAGGGTATTTAGTGTCAGACTAACCAAGAGCATTAGGTGCCTCTTGCTTCTTCCATCCTTTTTGTGTTCTGCGCACATGTGCTCTGCTTAGCTAAGTCTCCAATGTCTTACCGGTTCATAACTCATCTATAATTAACGTGTCTTACACGTTAATGAGTTACACAAATTTCATTTGTTTTCTCTTCTGTAGCCGAAATGAACATTCTCAGATAACACAGCAAATGAGCGTGACAGCAGATTAGCCAGACAGTGGAATTAACAAGAATAGAAGCCATACACAGAATTAAGAAAGTTAATTCTTAGCCTCTCCTACAGCCCAAATCACATTTCTTCGTTTCTGGTTTTGTTTTTTTTTAACTTTTTTTATTTTTATTTTTTCCATAGAGATTGCTCCTTTTGAACCAAATTTCATTTCTTAATTCCCATATTCTTCCTCAGCCTCTCAGTGATCCTACAATCATACCTGACATTCTCAAGCTATGCAAGCTTCCACAGGTTCCTTCAGTGCTGCTGCAGAACCGTTACACACAAGTGACCTCCCAGTCGGTCCTTCATCC
This sequence comes from Lepilemur ruficaudatus, assembly GCA_963574885.1. NCBI lineage: Eukaryota > Metazoa > Chordata > Mammalia > Primates > Lepilemuridae > Lepilemur > Lepilemur ruficaudatus. The sequence goes on from CAUYRT010041461.1 coordinate 4,570, forward strand.
ATTCCTGTCTCATGAGGTTGATAAAAATGGTTGCTTTGACCTACTCAGATGCTACCTTCCATGGGGGGAAAAGCCCTTGTTTTAAGTATCTGCCATCTCTGTCTTCGTCAGGATACGAGAAATATGATTATTACTCTTTACTCTTATCAATGGCTCTCTACTTTTTTAAAAAAAATTTAATTAAAAAAATTACTTGATTTAAAAAGTTTTTTAAAAATCACTTTAAAATTCATCCTTAATCAGTTCACTCAACAAATATTTGTTCGTACTTGCTACGTGTCAGTTATTTTGCTAGGTGTTGAGGTTACAGAGCAAGACAGATATGGATTCCTGTCTCCATGGAGACAACATAAATGGTTAAATTCTTTGACCTTGGATATTATCTTACTTGACTCTTTCTAAACTAACATTTATTTATCCCAGTACTGTGGCTATATGGGTCATAGTACTGTACCTAGTGCCATGATAACCACTTTAAATGTATTATTATCTTGTTTAATTTTCATAAAACAAAAGGAGATATTGTTATACCATTCTAGACAGTGAATGTTAGAGCATGAGAATAACTTCCCAGTGAACACACACCCAAGGTCTGATTCTAGAACCCATAATCTTAGCTATACTTCTATACAAATTTCTGTCCATTTCAGATCCTTGACAACACCTCCATTTTTAGTATTTATATTAATATTTACATTTATTTCTAATTACACTACAACCTTTTAAACAAATAATTCTCGGCCATGTGTGATGGGTCATACCTGTAATACTAGCACTTTGGGAGGCTGAGGAGGGAAGATAGCTTGAGGCCAAGAGTTTGAGACTAGCCTGGGCAACATAGTCAGATCCCATCTCTACAAAAAAAAATAGAAAAATTAACCAGGCGAGGTGGTGTGCGCCTGTAGTCCCAGCTACTCGAGATGCTGAGGCAGGAGGATCACTTGATCCCAGGGGTTCAAGCCTGCAGTGAGCTCTGAAGATTCCACTGTACTCCAGCCCAGGCAACAGTGAGAACTTACCTCTTACAAACAAACAAACAAAAAAAACCCCTGATTCTCTATTCCCTAGGCATCTGAATGCCTCTCCCATCTTTACTTTGCAGGCTTTGTATGGGCCTCTCTTCCTCCACTAACTCTATGAAGAGTGGTGTTCCTTAGGATTCTGTCAACAGACCTGTCCTAGTCTCAGGTGCCTTGCCTGTTTTTCACTAGCACCTCTACGCCTCTAGGCTCATTCTGTTCCCAAATCTGTACTTGCAGTGCTCAGGCCCAGGCACACCTGCCTCCTTGGTATCTCCATTCATACTGGCCTGTTTCACAGACTTGGTTTCCTCATGTGTAAAATGAAGATAAGTAATCATTTTCTTATTTTGTTGTGGTAAGCACTGGTGCTAATGTATATAAAAGACCTCTCAGATCTGTATTCAGTAAATGGTAACCTCAATCTCATGGAAATTTCACTAGCATCTCAACCTAACACACCCCAAATCAAACCCATTATTTCCTTCCCTCTCTCCTCTTTCAGCATTTGCTGTGCTGGTTCACGGCACTGTAATCCACCCTATTATTGTAGCCAGACGCCTGGCAGTAATCCTAGGATAGTTCCTTTCTTTTACCTGCTATATCCAAGTAGTTATTAGTCAAGTCTACCTTTTTTTTTTTTGAGACAGAGTCTCACTCTGTTGCCTGGTCTAGAGTGTCGTGGCGTCAGCCTAGCTCACAGCAACCTCAAACTCCTGGGCTCAAGCTATCCTTCTGCCTCAGCCTCCCAAGTAGCTGGGACTACAGGCATGCGCCACCATGCCCAGCTAATTTTTTCTATATATATTTTTAGTTGGCCAATTAATTTCTCTCTATTTTTAGTAGAGACAGGGTCTCGCTATTGCTCAGGCTGGTCTCGAACTCCTGACCTTGAGCGATCTGCCCGCCTCAGCCTCCCAGAGTGCTAGGATTACAGGCGTGAGCCACTGCGTCCGGCCAAGTCTACCTCTTAAATATATTGCAAACCAATCAACAGGTTTCCATATTAGCTAAGGTGTATTGAGCGACTAGTGTGTAACGCACTTTTTTTTTAGACTTCTCTGTATATTCATACAAAGAAATAGAAGCCAAGAGCTTAAGCAACATGCCAAAGGTGATATATTGATTGTATGTATTAGCATCTGGATTCAAACCCTTAATTACTTGACTCCAAACCCCCAGATGTTCCTCTCTGCTACACTGTGTTATGTAGCTTTGAAATGGTCCCAAACACTTACATAGTTTGGTGTTTTGGAGTGAATTTCCCACTCGCTTTGAGAGTCTGACATCAGATCCCATGTATGAGAACTCGGAGTGAACTCCTCCCTTCCCTAGGGAATGTTAACCTCAAACCTTATCGGACCCCCACATGCGAGTTACTGACCTCAACTACTGAACTTCAAAAGTACGTATCAACTCCAGAGTTTGACAGACACTGAGAGCTTAAGCAGTGGCAGAGCTGCACTCTGTTGGCTGCTTCTCTGGAGATCAAGGCGGATGCTGTAACAGGCTCCACTCTGCCAGTGCTGAGAGCTCAGGCTGCAGGCGGGCGACACCTGCCAGTCTTGGAGCTAATCTTTGAAGGTTCATGACATCAGCCCCACCCTTAGCACCAAGAGACCTCCCTTGGGGAAGATCTCCACGAGGGTGGTCAGAGCAGCTTCTCCTGAGAGTCACTCCTGTAAAGGTACACTTAGACTTTACTTTCCAGAGAGGCCTGCTTCCATCCTAATTGAGCAACTGGACTTTTCTCAAACTCATTCACTATATGGTTAATGTATCTCATCAATTTAAATATAAGCAACGCTTCAACAGGGGTTGACCGTGGAGTGTATCCTGTGAGGTTTGTTCACATTACTCTCCCCTTCTTTAAACACTGTGAGCCTAAGAAAAAAATTCTCTTTGTAGGGAATAAATTATGTGATTCATGAAATCATACTTTGATCATCTTATTTCTGCCATACACAGCATACTGTTTCCCAGTGAATCCTAATCGAGGCCCTTTTTAGTAGGCCTAATCATTAAAATAGACTAATCTCTCTCTGGTCTTGCTGCCTTCTACCCTTCTCTTAGTACAAGGAGAGTAATATAAAATGCAAATCTAACTATGTTGCTCCTCAAAACAAAGGCTTTTTATGGCTCACGTTTGTCTATCCTTAGTGTTTCTCTAGTAAACCAACCTAGTCAAAATGATCTTTGGAGTTTTTTAGTTTTTTTTTTTGAGACAGTCTCACTCTGTTGCCCTGAGTAGAGTGCCATGGCGTCAGCCCAGCTCACAGCAACCTCAAACTCCTGGGCTCAAGCGATCCTCCTGCCTCAGCCTCCCCAGTAGCTGGGACTACAGGCACGAGCCACAATGCCCAGCTAATTTTTTCTATTTTTAGTAGAGATGGGGTCTCGCTCTGCTCAGGCTGGCCTCGAACTCCTGAACTCAAGGGATCCTCCCACTTCGGCCTCTCAGAGTGCTAGGATTACAGGCGTGAGCCACCGTGCCTAGCCAATCACCTCTAACTCACAAGTCATTTAAGACTTGGGGCCATTGCATTTACATATTTAAGGATAAAAAAAAAAAAAAAAAAAAGACTTGGAGCCAGGCGAGGTGGCTCATGGAGGATCCCTCAAGGTCAGGAGTTTGAGACCAGCCTGAGCAAGAGCAAGACCCTGTCTCTACTAAAAATAGAAAGAAATTAATTGGCCAACTAAAAATATATCGAAAAAATTAGCTGGGCATGGTGGTGCATGCCTGTAGTTCCAGCTACTCAGGAGGCTGAGGCAGGAGGATTGCTTGAGCCCAGGAGTTTGAGGTTGCTGTGAGCCAGGCTGACGACACAACACTCTAGCCCAGGCCACAGAGTGAGATTCCGTCTCAAAAAAAAAAAAAAAAAAAAAAAGACTTGGTGTATTTCATATCCACAGATCTCTCTACACAAACACATACGTGTGGTGTGTGTATGTATGTGTGTATAGCAATTCATATATTGTTTCAATTATTGAAGCATTGATTATATTTAAATCACGAAGCCAGTTTACAAATGAAAAAAAAACTTGGAATGTAATATCGACAATATTATGTATTATGTGAAAAAATTTAACTTTTTCAATTTGCATATCCCATATGAACTAGTTTGATTCCTGAGGAGAGACAGAGCAATTTGCAGAAATTATCTGAATTACCTTGTTTAGTTGTAGGTCATAAGACCCCCATTCCAGAGAGAGGGTCCTGCCCTGTGCCCAGAAAGAAGGAATCCTGCACAGGAAGGCCAAGAAGAATCTGAACAGACAGGTTTTGCTGGGTCTCCCCATCAGTCTATTAGCAGTAGGTCATACCCTTTTTGTCTAATCATACATGGCTGTCCATACTTTGTTGAGCCCAAACATAAAAATGGACAGGCTGGGCCGGGTGCGGTAGCTCACGCCTATAATCCTAGCACTCTGGGAGGCCGAGGCGGCCGGATCACTCAAGGTCAGGAGTTCGAAACCAGCCTGAGCAAGAGGCCCCATCTCTACTAAAAATAGAAAGAAATTAATTGGCCAACTAAAAAATATATAGAAAAAATTAGCCAGGCATGGTGGCACGTGCCTGTAGTCCCAGCTACTCGGGAGGCTGAGGCAGGAGGATCACCTGAACCCAGGAGTTGGAGGTTGCTGTGAGCTAGGCTGACGCCACAGCACTCTAGCCTGCGCAACAGAGTGAGACTCTGTCTCAAAAAAAGAAAAAAAAAAATGGACAGGCTGGTCTAAGTGCAGTGGTATTTACAACTAATTGATCACAGCCAGTTATAAATTGTTTCTTCTCTACTCCCAACTGCTTCACCTGACTAGCCTTAAAAAAAAAAAAAGGAAAATTTCCCCAGTATCTTTGGGTCTTCATTCTGAAGGCTCCTGTGTCATGTAAAACTAAGATCAAATGATCAAATAAAATTGTATGCCTTTTCTCCTCTTAATTTGCCCTTTGTTATCTGATTTTCAGGAAGCCTTCAGAGGGCACAAGGGAACTTTGCCCTTTGCCCCTAAATAACTAATGCTGAGATTTTTGGAATTATGGAGCTCCAAACTCATAAACTAAATATGGTACCAAAATAAAAAATGCGTTAATGGTATAAATATTTGAAAATCAATCATGAAGATACTAGAGGAATGTAATGAACTATTTGTATGATTATGAATGTCCTATGTAAGCCAGGAAACCCATAAATCAGAAGGCAGATATTCTTAGCCTCAAAGCGATAGTAAAGATTGAAAATGTTTAGGGTTGATGAAGTTGTGGGTAAGTGGGCACTCTTATGTAAAATTTGGAGGGAGGGTAAATTGGTATGTCCTTCAACAGGCCACCGTTGCTCAAAAAAAAAACAAAAAACTGGTATGTCTTTCTAAAAGGCAATCAGACAGAAAGGTCAAATGCAGTTTCTCTGAAGTTGGAAAATATCCTAATTAAAATCCAAGCTCCACCATTTATGACCTTGGCACATTATTTTGCAAACTTTTGGGGCTTCCCTACTGTGTAAATGGAAATCGTACTAAAATATATACATATATGTTTGTAATCCCACAGGGGAGCAAAAATATATATATTTTAAAATCTAAATGTCCATCATCAATAGGACTTTGCTTAAACATATTCTGATATATTCATATATTGGAGTATTTATGCAGCCATAAAAAACAAAAAAGAAGGGATAGATTTCAATGGATGGGAAAAATATCCATTATTCATTAAGGTAAAAAGGCAGGTTATTTTATAGGTTACGGTGATTCCATTCATGTCATATTCATAAATAAAGCATGGAAAGATAGAGTCACAGATAGATGTGTAAGTAGTAGTTGTCTCTAGGAAATAGAATTATGAGAGAAATTTTACTTTCTGTTACTGAAATTTTTTACAGCATATATATTATCAAACAAAAATGATAGATATCTGTATTTGGGAAAAATAAGAAAAGCCTCCATGGAAATAAATAATTGCTAGTAAAAGTAAAATTTGCATGAACATTTTGAAATATGAAAATAGCTCAAGTATTTGCATTATTACGTTTAGGGAAGGCTAGAATCCTGGAACCCTGGCTTTTGAAACATGGATTGGACTAAGTCTTTGGGCAAAGCCAAAGAAGCCCACGTTAAACTCACTTGGAGGGTCACACCTCCCCCTAGTGGTCCACTATTGCCCTGGGCTCACCAATCTCCCAGTTTAGAATATTCGAGAAGTTTCCTAACCATCACCCTATATTCAGGGAGAAGGGAATAGATGGATGCCCAGACCTATCTCCCAATCGAGTGCGGTTCAAGACAGAAATCAATTCACAATGATGGATTAGATATACACAAACATACTTGATGAACTAGGGGTCTCCTAAACGGAATCAACTGGAGGCTCTGAGAAAAAAATTGAATGAAAAATTTCAGCAGAATTAATGACACTTGCTTTCACAAGTGATTCATAGTGGTTATAAACCAAACAGTAAAGACAGACATGAAAAAGTTCTTGGTGGAGAGTGATTAGGAATTATAACGGGATATAAATTGCTGAGGACAATGAGAAAAAAGATCTGTTGTTAGGGGGTTTAACTGAAAAAATATTGGTCTTGTTCGTCTTGTTTCAGTGTGTCAGATGGAAGATCGGGTGAGGGAGGCAGAAAAAGTAGAGGCTAAAACACAAACCCAAATGTTCTACTTCAAAATGTACAGGGAGAATATGACCAAACCTCCAGGTGTACCATATTAATTAATGCCATAAATTCATTCATTTACTCAACGAATATTCACTAAGCACTGCTATTTGCAGTGCTAGAACAAACACAAATATTCTACTTCAAAATGTACAAGGAGAAAGAACGTGACCAAATCCCCAGGATGCAGGATGTACCATATTAATGCCATAAATTCATTCATTTACTCAATAAATATTTATTACGCATACTATTTTCTATAGGTCTCCCCGCCCTTTTGTTTGAGACAGGGTCCCAGGCTAGAGTGCAGTGGCATCATCATAGTTCATAGCAACCTCAAACTCCTGGGCTCAAGTGATTCTTCTCCCTCAGCCCCCCAAGCAGCTGGAAATACAGGTGTACCCAACTACATCAGGCTAATTTTTCTATTTTTTTGTAAAGACGAGGTCTCAATCTTGCTCAGGCTAGTCTTGAACTCCTGGCTTCAAGCAATACTCCTGCCTCGGCCTCCCAAAGTGCTAGGATTACCAGCATGAGCCACTACGCTGGGCCCCAATTTTTATAATAATCATTCTCTTGCTTCTCTTTCTCTTTTATCAACTATTTAGTATTTATTGTTTTTTTTAAATCTTTTTTTAATTTTTTCCCAACTTCAACGAGCACCAGAAACTCATTTAGTTTTTAAAAAGTTGTGTAGCCAACCATAAGTGTGTCTAGAGAGGGCCAACAGGAGAAGATATGCTGAACACAGTTTCTGGGTCATAGTATTGGCTTCAGCTTCCTCAACAGTTTACAAGAGGTCGTTATGGAGGTTTATGAACAAGGTCATGAATTAAGTGAGGGAAATTCAGAGCTCACAAGAATGAGACTATCTGGCACAGTTACAGCAGAGGACAGTGCGGGGCATCCAACAGGATGGTCACTGGGACGTACGCTCCTGGACCTACCTCCCCTCTTTAGGAGTAGGTCACAGCCCAACCTTCCATGGGGGTGAAATTTTGGGTTGAAAACTTGATGTTTTAAATATTATGTTGTAGTGATTCTGGATTCTGTTATATTCTTCTGGGGACTTTTGCTTTTTTTGGGGTTTTTTTTGGTTCTTGTAGGCAAACTTTGTCTTCCCATCTATGCTGCTTTATGGCTTTCCACCGCTGCTTTTTAGCCTGGAGACTTATCTGTGCCTGCAAAACTTGCTGCTGGTCAGCCAGCAATTTCAGCAGAGATTATATTCAGATTTGCAGGATCACTTTCTCTGCAGTAGTTTTTTGTTTATTTGTTTCTCAGTGGGGAGGGTTGGGTTTTGTTTGTTTTTTTTGGCAGGATTGCCTTCTAGTTTCAAAGTGTTCTGTTGGCCTTGGGCAGTTCCAGCCATAACCCTTCAGCTGCCACCTGAGTTGTGAGAGGGTGAGGAATAAACTCAGTTTTTAAATTATTTTAAAGCAGCAAAAATGATAGATCTTGCCCTGCTGAGCTCTGTCTTTCTGGAATAGACTCTGTAGTGTCTTCGTGCTTTTCACTGAGGCCCCTGGAATCATCCCTACACATGCACGGTTTAGCTGTCAGCAGGGGGTTTGGGCAAAGTTTATATTCAATATTTTGAATCTAATTTCTTTTATAGTATTCTTGCTGTCAAGATTTCTCCCCTTAGCTAGGTGCGGTGCTCACACCTGTTATCCCAGCCACCCAGGAGGCTGAGGTGGAAGGATCGCTTGAGCCCACAAGTTCCATACTAGCCTAGGCAACATAGTAAGACCCAGTTTCTTTTTTTTTTTTTTTTTTTTGAGACAGAGTCTCACTTTGTTGCCCGGGCTAGAGTGCCGTGGCGTCAGCCTAGCTCACAGCAACCTCAAACTCCTGGGCTCAAACAATCCTTCTGCCTCAGCCTCCCGAGTAGCTGGGACTACAGGCATGTGCCACCACGCCTGGCTAATTTTTTCTCTATATATTTTTAGTTGGCCAATTAATTTCTTTCTATTTTTTAGTAGAGACGGGGGTCTCGCTCTTGCTCAGGGTGGTTTCGAACTCCTGACCTTGACCGATCCTCCCACCTCGGCCTCCCAGAGTTCTAGGATTACAGGCGTGAGCCACCGCGCCCAGCCTGGCCAATTAATTTCTTTCTATTTTCAGTAGTAGAGACAGGGTCTTGCTCTTGCTCAGGCTAGTTTCGAACTCCTGACCTTGAGTGATCCTCCCGCCTTGGCCTCCCAGAGTGCTAGGATTACAGGC
>CAUYRT010041465.1:0-12879 GCA_963574885.1 Lepilemur ruficaudatus
TTGACAGAGTAGATTTTTGAATGTAACAAGATAGGTCAACTTGAGTGGTAATATATTTTGGGAGATCAGCTCACTATAAATTGTGACTGTAAACATTATACTGTAAATGCTTTGTAGTTTTCCCCCAATAAAAAAAAAAAATGAAAATCTTAGGTTCAATAGGACTTTGCAATTTTATAATGTGATTTCTGTGTTTTGTCTCATGAGGACTGGCCTGGTTAGTTCAAACCAGACATTTTATTCTCATTTTAGGTATGAGAACAATGAGATCAGGCATCCCGAGTAACATATTTGCACAGCAAATAAATGACTCAAACCTGCATTTCTTACTCCAAAACCAGACCTCTTCCTAAAACCTCAAATAACACCATCTACTAAATACAGAATTTAACATGAAAAGGAAGAGATTTTACTATGGTGGCAAAGAGGATAGGCTTAGGAGTCAGACAGATCTGGGCTCAAATCACAGATGTGTTGCTTGTTAGTTTTGTGAACTGGGACAGTTTTTAACCTCCCTGAGTCTCAGTTTACTAGTTGCAAAATGGGGCTAATACTACCCACCTTGTTGAGATATTGTATTCAAAAAAATGATATACTCAAAGAACTTAGGACAAAACCTAGAACATATCACATGCTCAAAACATTAGTAGCTGCTGTGTGTTCGTGACTAAAGGAAAGAGAACACCACCAGGTAGGGCAAGTTTGAGTGTAAGATCAGAAGACCAGATCGGTACAGAGTTTCAGCTCACTGAAGTGGCTGGACTCATCTAGAATTCTAGGTGTAATTCAGCCAATGCAACTAGTTTGAACATTTATCTTGAATTCTTTCATTCATCGAGAAATATTTATTGAGTGAATAAAACAGACAAATATTCTTGCCCTTAAATGGTCTCTGTGTTACTAGAGAATGTTAGATAATAAAGAGTTGGCTAATAAATGCAGAAATTACCTTGTATGCTAGAAGGTAGCAAGTGCCACAAATAATAGAAATGTGAAGTAGAGCCAGGGGAACAAGAGTACAGGGACAGGGACTGCTTATGGTTTAACTCATGTGGTCAGGGTCAATCTAGTTTCAGAGGTGATGACTGAACATACAATTGAAGGAGCTGGAGGAACAGCACCAGGTGACAGAAGGCAGCCTGGAAAGCACCTGAGGCAGGAGGGTGCCTTGCTCTAGGCAGGCCCTTGGAAGGATTTTGGCTTTTCATGGAATAAGCTGGGGAGGAGCCATGAGACGGTTCTGAGCAGAAGAGTGCCTTGATTTGATTCACATTTTAATACAAATACTCTGTCTGCTCTGTAGAGAAGCAGGGAAACATTTAGGAACTTATTACGTTAATCCAAGCATAGGATGGCAACAGCTAGTACTAGAGCAGCAGCTTCAGAGAGAGGAGGGAGGGATGGATTCTGTATACATTTTGAAGGTAGAATCAATAGAATTTCCTTAAAGAGTTGGCAAGATTAGAAGTGGTGGTGAGGGAAAATGGGACTCAAGAATGACTCCAAATATTTTAGATTGAACTAAAGGATGGAATCGACCTTGAGGGTGAGCTAAGGATGGAGTTGCCACAAGTGCGGTGGGATTCCACGTTAATGATTATCATGGCCGCTAGCAAGATCTCAGCATGTTTGCTGAACTGTAGACTTGGCTATGGTCCAAACAAGAGCTAGTTTTAAATTATGGAGGATTCAATGCAGAATTGGGAAACTGGAGCTGAAGGAAATTAGAAATATTTTACCCCAAAATATATTTCTTTGACGTGTTTTAAGATGGCTGCCATGAGTCACAAATGGAAGTAACGCTGCAAAGCTGTCTTTGGTGGGTGAGGGCTTCTACCTGTAAGGTTTCATTTACACGACAAAACCACCTTTGCTAGCTAGTCAAGCCTCTCCTTTCTCCCTCCCCAAAACCTACTTTCCAAGGCCCCATTCTTTTTTTTTTTTTTTTTTCCCAGACAGAGCCTTGCCCTGTCGCCTGGCTAGAGTGCAGTGCTGTCATCAAAGCTCACTGCAACCTCAAACTCCTGGGCTCAAAAGACCTTCCTGCCTCATCCTCCTGAGTAGCTGGGGTTAATTTTTCTATTTTTAGTAGAGCTGGTCTTGCCCTTGCTCAGGCTGGTCTTCAACTCCTATCCTGGCCTCAAGTGATTCTCCTGCCTGGGCCTGCCAGAGTGCTAGGATTACAGGAGTGAGCCACCGTACCAGGCCTGAGGCCCCATTCTTTAAAAACCTCTGTACCTTATTGAAGAGTTGAATCTTCATTCTGAGGGTTCCCAAATATACACATTAAATAAATTTGTATCTTTTCCCTCCTATTATCAATCAATCTGCCTCATGTCAGTGGTTTTTCAGGAAACCTTTATGGGGCCAGGGGTCTTTGCTCCCTACAGTTTGACAAAGTGTTGGGGGACCAGGGGCCTTTGATCCTTACAGAGGGAAAAAATCTTGATGTCATTATTCTTATTGCAAGCCATCCCATGTCATTGTGCCATCATTTGTCACCAGATGCCTGGGGCTCACTAGTGACTCTCACAGCAGTCTTTCAGAGGTAATTCCTGGGCATGAGGTTTCCAATTAAGGGGAAAAGTGAACTCGTAGTAAGTCTCAATCGAATACCAAGCACTAAAACTGCAGGAGCTCTCTGCATGTCGTAGCTAATAGAAAAGCAAAGGTATGAGAAATGGTAATAGCAGTTCTTGAATTTACAGTGCCATATTATGATTGCAAGAGGTTAAAGTATATTTATTTCTATCTGGATAAGAAAGTAGTACTTTAGGAGTGGGTGTAATTAGGGAAATGTTTTAGGTAGGAACAAAGCAATTTAATTTCCATAAACTATTAAAGCAATTCCTAAGTTGTTATTCCCTAAGCCACCAAGAAAATGAAAATGTATTTTACCAGCAGTGTAAAGTTTGTTACATTATGGTCCTCAGCATTTTGTTTCTCATTAAGATATTTCAATTACTTTTCTCCCTTAGGTCATAAAAGTTCCCTCTAAGAACTTGTGGGGAGTTTTCCTGCATCTTCTGCATAGCTTGCCCAGTCTCTGGTCAGCCTTTTGATATTCCAGACTCCAAATAGTCTCTTTCTTAGGATGATATATATGAAAATGCCCTGTGGGCAACAAAGGAATATTCTTACACAAAATATCAATAAACATTCAGCACGTTATGGTTTATTTATTCATTCACATACACACACACATTGATCACTTAATATAAAATGGGTATTGTGTTGGCTCTGAGGGCATCTCCCATTGGCTAACAAGAGACAGGCACAGAAAATAAAATTTTAATAAATGCGGTCTGAAAAATCCACTGATCAAAGAATGGCACATTGTACCCCCATCATATCCTGAAACAAATAAATAAATTTAAAAAAATAAAAAAATAATAAAATGGTGGAGAAACAAAAAAGGAAAAAGGTAACAATAAAGAACGGCACAGTGGTAACACAGAGGAGCATGATTAAGTATTTCTGGAGGGATGGGAGAGTGTGGCTGAGCCAGGGCCTGGGGGAGGAGTCGGGGCCCTGCGTCCCCTGTGCAGGGGCGGTGACGAGCTCGTGCACAGACGGGGCAGGGACGGTCGCGCACGGCTGACGGAGCCCGAGAAAAGTTCCTGGAAACACGAGGAGTGAGACGGGCTAAGCCGTGACCCCTAAACATTCATACGTTGAAGTCCTAACCCCCACTACCTCAAAATGTGAGCTTGTTTGGAAAACCGCAGGGGAAGACGTTGAAAGTGAAGATGACCTCATGTAGGCACGTCAGCCACAACATCCAGTTGAGGCACCAGGTGTCAGTGAAAACCAAACAGATAAATTACCTTCATTGATCAAGGCATGATGACTGATCACAGGAGGAATTTTCAGGCACATCTGGCTCAGTTTGCACAAACAGTAAAAACGGCTCTCTCCAAACCGTACGAGAATAAGAAAGTCGCTAGCGTCCCTCACGACACCGTGTGTACAGAACACATCGTGAAGACAAGCACACGTGCCCCCAGGACTGTGAAGAGGAGGAGAAACAGCGCCGTCGGTGTCGCACGGGGGCCGTGAACGTGAGGGATGTCACGGCGGCAGTGTCTCTCCGTGGGGGGGACGTACTCTGCTAGGCCCCGATCGCCATTGCCAGCACCTGCCAACTGTGCCAGTCACGTATCAGTGGAGACATTCACCAGCGAACCCGTCTGAGCCTTCAGGAAAGGACGAAAAATAAGGAAAGGCGGCAACTTGAAAGTATAGTCCTTGTGGTCGTTACTGAGGACTCAAACTCCGCTGGATGGAAACGGGACGCTCGTTAGCAGGGACAGAGGGTAGCAGAATGACCCACGCGGAGGGCAGGTGTATGATGTGCGGTTCCCGCAACTTGGTACACACTTCTCTCCCCCACTTTACCATCTTGTCGATCCCACGGTTTTATGGAGAGAAGGAACAAACCTCTTGATTTGAAAACAAAACAAAACAAAAATCCCTCTTATTTTCTGATATGATGAAATCTCACTTAACATGGATGTTTTTATTTCTTCTTTCATTGCTAGCTGCTTGATTTATCTCTAGGCATTTAGACAATAAAATTACCTTTGAGATATAATAATATGTAGTTATTCTATTTGACATATGATTGTAAGCAATTGTTCAAATTATTAATTAATCACAGATTTACCTGGGATTCCCTCCCTAAAGGAGGGAACAGAAATTAGAAGATAACTTTGGAGGGTGCTGAAGCATGAAAAATTCCAAACAAAAAACACAGGCAGATAGTTTCCTCTATTGTTTGACGGTTTTACCTTTAAGACACCCAACCTTTTTTTTTCTTTTTTTTTTTTCCTTTATTGAAGTATACTTTACATATCATGCCTTTATTCCACTTTAACTGTACAATTAAATGATTTTCAGTGAATTTACCAAGGTGTACAGTTAATCACATAAATCAGTTTTTGAGGAATTCCTTTCTCCTATTGAGACCCCTAATTCCTCTCCCCAACTACTTTTCAAGTATATCCCACCCCTCCACAGTGCCCCCAACGTCACTCAGATGTCGGTTTACCCCCCACCCCCCAATTCCCTAGCGTTCGCTCCCACCCTTTGAGCACCATAGTGTTAATCAGTCAATACCAGTTTGATGGCAAGTACAAGTGGGGCCATTCTTCGGGTCTTGTGTCACCTCACTTCGAATAATGGGCTCAAGCTTAATCCAGGATAATACAAGAGGTGCTAACTCACTGTCATTTCTTAAAATTGAGTAATATTCCAGTGTGAACATATACCAGATTTTAACAATCCACTCATGCATTGACGGGCACTTGGGTTGTTTCCATGACCTAGCAATAGTGAACTGTGCTGCCATAAACATTCGGGTGCAGATGTCTTTATCGTAGAATGTCTTGTGCTCTTTTGGGTAGATGCCTAATAATGCTATTGCTGGATCGAATGATAATTCTAATTTTAGCTCTTTGAGGAATCTCCAAATTCTTTTCCACAAAGGCTGCACCAATTTGCAGTCCCACCAACAGTGTAAGAGTGTCCCTATCTCTCCACATCCTCGGCAGCATTTGTTGTTTTGGGATTTTTTGATAGAGGCCAGTCTCACTGGGGTTAGGTGGTATCTCATTGTGGTTTTGATTTGCATTTCTCTGATGATTAGACATGATGAACAGTTTTTATATGTTTTTTTATTCTGTCTTCTTTGGAGAAGTTTCTGTTCATCTCCTTTGCCCATTTATAAATGGGGTTTTTTGCTTTTTTCTTGTTTAATTCTTATTGTTCTTAATAAAATCAGAACTGATATTAATATTTTCTATTACAGTAATTTAAAATATACATACATACATACATACTAAACCCATTGCCACCATTATATGTATTTAAACCATGTAAGCTACTGTAATTAATTCATATTATCTTTGTTATTTTACATTGCTAATCCAGATTCACTGGTACGTTTTTAGAATAGCGATTCTCTTCCATTGCATTCACAGTTGTTATTCAGAAATGTGAAGTTCTATTAAGTCATGCAACTTGTCACTTTATTGAACAGACTTGGTGATGAAATTTCTATCAGACACCCTAATTAGGCAGTAATTTTCATGGACTCCTTTTATAATTTATCTATTTATGATTTGTGAAAAATAAGATGAATATGATGAGCAACGGTTTATGGTGGATGAATTGTGAGTGATTGGCATTTTGAAGAATTCTGTATTTTGAACTTTTGGAAAAATTGTTTTATACTTATAAGTTGTGGGAGCAAATTCAGAACCTCTCTACAGTAAAATTTTTCAGCCCCACCTTCAATATATATCCAAAATCTATCGTTTTTGACCACCTCTGCTGCTTCCATATCTGAGTTCCTATCAAAATCATCTTTGACTGGGGCTGTTATAGAGACCTTCTATCTGGTCTCTCTGCTTCCATCCCTTTCTCCTTCTAATCTATTATTCACATAGTAGCCAAAGTGATTATTTAAAAATCTAAGTCAGACCGAGTTCCTCCAGTGTCTTCCCATCTTATATGGAATAAAATCTGAAGTCCTTACCATGGTCTGCAAAGCCATGTTATATTAGTTATTGATTGCTACATAACAAATTACCCTCAAAACTTACTGCCTTTAAACAACAATAGCCATTTCTTATCTCACATGGTTTCTGTACATCAGGAGTTTTAGAGAGACTGGGCTAGTTTTAGAGAGACTGGGCTACATAACAAATTACCCTCAAAACTTACTGCCTTTAAACAACAATAGCCATTTCTTATCTCACATGGTTTCTGTACATCAGGAGTTTTAGAGAGACTGGGCTAGGTGGGTGTGACTCAGGGTCTTTCATGAGTTGCATTCACAATGTCAGCTGCAGTCACCTGAAGCTCCCTCACTACTGGCAAGTTCGTGATGGGCAGTTGTCCTGGCTTGTTCACATGGCTGGCCAGTTAGAGTTGGCTATTCCTGGCCACGTGGACCTCTCCTTATGAATTCTTGATTGTCCTCACAACGTAACAGTTAACTTTCCCCAGAGCAAATGATTCAACAGTGAGCAAGGTAGAAGCCTCAGTGTACTTTATTGGAAGTCACACACCATTTTTTCCACAATATCCTATTGGTTCCTTAAGTCATCCTCCTCAGTGTGGGCAGGGACAGCACAGGGCGTGGTTATCAGACATGGGCTTGAGTGGGGGCTGTCCTGGAGGGTACTTATCTGATCTCATCTCTCATCACTCTCCTTATTCCACTTCCCACTGGACCTCTTTGCTCTTTCTCGAACATGTTATGTGCATTCTCAGCTCAGGTCTTGCACCCCACTGTTCCCACTACCAGGATCACTCCACAGACAGCCACGTGACCCTCTCCCTCACTTTAGGCAGGTTTTTGCTCACACATAACCATATCACAGGACCGTCTCCTGACCACTCCTCCATTTAAAAAGTAGCCTTACACACTGTTTGTGCTTTCTAGCTCCTAATGTGCTTTATTTTTCTTCATTAAACCTTTCACCACCCAACCTATCATATATTCATTTACTTATTACCCATCTCTCCCTCTAGGAATAGGGACATGGGTCACGGCCACACCCCCCAATGCCTAGAATAGTTCCTGCATATAATAAGTGCTCACTAGATATTTCTGAATAAATAAATCATAAATGAATTCTATATAACATCCAAACTAATTCCTAACGATATATAGCCAGAAAAATTATTCTTTAAATTCATCCTCGATTCAGGCATGGTGAGTATTGCCTAGTTTAATAATACAGATAAAAACTACTATGAAATCACTAAATAAAACTTAAAATTATACTTAGCTTGGGATAAGTAAAATTAAGGACAAGCCACATGGGAAATGTAGTAGAACAAGAAGAATTATACATGCTTGATTTTGGTCTATAATTATTTCTTCTTTACATAGGTACAGGATTTTCACTTTCATTGAATTATTTAAGTAGATTTGAGGAATTATTCACAATGTAATGGTGAACAAAATTAGAAAATTTAGGATTATATATATCTTATAGAACATAGAAGATGTTTAATTCTCCCATAATTTTCACAATTATATTATAAATAATTTGTATAATTATGATAAAAATATCTGGACAGAATCCAAGGACTTCTACACAAGGGACAGGGAGGTGAGCACATATCACTTGCATTATAAGTAGAGATTTGTTGTTTGAGGAAGTTACAACATTTGTCTCCTCTGATCAAATCTTTTCTTGAGCTTCTCAAGTTTAATGTAGCAGAGTTTGTGCCTGGTCTAAATGATTTTACATCAGTTCAAAAGTAAAATATCCCTGAGGAAATCCTGAAATTACATATGCATGTTCTTTTTTTCTATATGGAAAAATCAAAACTATTGGGTAGATTGAAGTAATTACATTTTTTTCTGCTCTTCTAACCTCCATTTTAGTCTGATCTCAGACTCAAAATGATCCTGAATATTACACTAGCCTTGGGAGAAAACTAATTGAGATGTTTGGAAACCTCTGCTCAGTTTACAAAACATTGGGTCACATGGTCATGTATTTTTCTTGCTCACATCTCTTGATTTTACCTGTTCCTAACAGAGGTTGCTTAGGGCCTATTGAAGACAAAAATAATGCAGATACTTTCTTCCTATGAAGCAATTAGCTTAAAATAACTTCCTCATGTTCCCTTCTTAAAAATGTTGTATCGCTAGCTAATATATTTTCAGATACCACAGCAATTTCATTCTGGAGAGGTAGTCTTACTCAGTATGGAAGTGTTCAAAGTGTTATTTATCTACCCCAGACACATAAGTTGTATTTTATCCTCAAAAACTTAAAAGAAGGAAAAGCAAGGAGAAGCAAAAGGAGAAAAAAGAAAGAAAGAAAAGAGAAAAAAATGGATGAGAGAGAGAGAGAATTCCAATTAATAAGAAAAGGTCCTTAAGAATTATATAAGTCTAGTTCATCTTAGATGGACTTAATTTTAAAGCCATTTACTTACATGAATTTCAAAGGATCTCACTGAAAAAGCAGTCACTTCCATAAGGTGGAACTGTGCTAAAATCTCCAAGAATCTGGTTAGAATCAAACTACAAAATGTGTTATAATGCTCTTAGTTCCTCTGTTCTGAATATCCCTCTTTAGTTGTCTCTCCTCTCTTCATTTTTCCTGGTTAAGGCCTTATAAAAAAATGCTATCACAGTTGTAGGAAAAATGATGAGGGAGTTAGAAATAGAAGCCTCTTTATTCAGGGCATTTTATAGGTAAAATAATTTATTATTATTAACATTATTATTAAATTTTATATATTATTATGCTATGATCTGAAGGTTTGTGTCCCCCCAGAATTCATCCTGTGAAAATGTAATCTCCAATGTGATGGTACGTGGAAGTGGAGCCTTTGGGAGGTGATTAGGTCATGAGGGCAGAACCCTCATGAATGGGTTTGATGCCCTTGTAAAAGTGACCCCAGAGAGCTTCTTTGTTCCTTCCACCATGTGAGGACACAGCAAGAACACGGCCATCTTTGAACACGGAAGAGCAGGCCCTTACAGATATTGAATCTGCTGGCACCGATCTTGGACTTCTCAGCCTCCAGAACTGTAAAAAACAAATGTCTATTGTTTACAAGCTACTCAATTTATGGCATTTTGTTATAGCAGGCCAAAAGGACTCAGATACGTTGTCTTTGGCAATGCATGCAGAATAACTGGGAAATAGCATTTGTATCTCCAGATCTCTAGTAAAAGCAAGAATTCAGGAAAATTAAATAGAAATTATCTTTTAGTAATTTTGTAGGTTCTTAATTTGTAAGGTCCCATAAACTTAAAAACAAAAATAGTCTTTAAAATAGGACAAGGGCACAAATCTTTGTAATGATTATAGTACTAAATTTAAAAATAATCTGGAGGCTGTACTAACTTATTAGTAGCAATAATAGCTATCTTCATTATCGATGATGAATATTTATGGAATGTTCACTGAATGTAGGGAATTTTGCCCCTTAGAAATCGCTTTATCATTGAGTGATTTTCCCAGACAAGCTAGGCAGTATATCCAAATCCCCTTGGTGGGATTCTAAAAGCACACAGATCTTACCTTCAGGATTTGATAACTTCCCAGTTCCCCTTATCCTTCATGAGAGCCCTGTTCTGGTGACCCACTGATAGTGGTAAGATGTGGGGTGGAAAACAAGATTGAGAGTAATTTCCATAATTAAAGGAACCACTACTTTTGTTCCATCTGTTTGAATATAGCAGTTTTGGTCAGTTAGCTTATAAAGGAGTAGCTTTACATTCAGTTCAGTCCTGTGGGAACATGGTTTGGTATATAGAACACAGATATTCTGAGTCCCAAGACACAGGTTCATGGTAATCTACAACACAAATACCCAGATGCCCTCCTCCTGCTGTCTTAAATACAGATTGCTGGATTGCTTCTCCTTACCATCAGTTTATCTGCTCCAGATAATAGAAATCGATTTTAGACTGGCCTTAGAAAACCCAAATCAGGAAAGCAAATATCTTGCCAACAAATTCATATGGTGCATTCCAGAACCAATCAAAATGGTAGAGAATTAGTCACTATTAGGTACACAATGTCAATACTATCCTTCTTGAGCACAGCTAATTTAAGGTTAATCCTTTTTTGCAAACTATGTCTTTACATTCCTCTAGGTCATTTCAAAATACATTCTCGACTTTTATTGCCAATTCCAATGTACATGCATACTGTATCCTCAGAGTCTACTCTAACCTATTTATAATCAAGCTTTCCAAAAAAGCATTGCATACTGATTTTGCCTTACATATTTTGTGTTCTACCTACATATTTAGAATTAAAGAAACCTGGAATAAGAAATGCCAAAAATGTGAAACCACTAATTGGAAATAATTAACTTATTTTTCCACAGAGGATAAATTGTGAAATATTTTCAAAGCAGAAACTCATATTTATACAATTACATATATATAATGTTTTGATCATTATTTACATATACCCCAAATTAAAAGATTGTATACATAATTTACTCATGTGTGTATTTAAAATGTGTTATGGCATAAGTTCTTTAGCTTAGTATATTTTTAAAGTTCACATGAACATTTATGGTTGCCATGCAGTTAAAACTTGGGGTCAGTTCTTATTATCACCTGTGGGAATCAGTAGCATGGGTAACTAGATTGAAACCCAGCTACAACTTGTTAACTATGGTTAAGTTACTTGGTCAAAGCACTCTGTGCTTTTGTGTCCTGTTCTGTAAAAGGCTAAATAACAATACCCACTTCACTGGATTGTGAAAACAATCTAACTTCTCAACTACTGATTTTATTTCATTATATGTTGTATGTTCATTGGAGACATTTGAATGAATCAATATTCATTAAATTTTATATTAATGCAAACATAAACTTTACATTAAGACCACTTCCCCCACTGGCATAAAAGCATCAAGAATCAAGGGAATTAACTAAAGGATTGTCCTGTCTCTCAAAATAAACCAAACAACCCCCTTGATTTTAGTTCTGGGAAAAGTGACCCTTCCTCTGTCCCACACAACCTTGTAGGGATGATCTGAATACTGAGATGGTAAATAAATCTTAAAGCTAGTTTTTTGAGGGAAGAGCCCAGACTTTGGAATCAGTAGTCCTGAGTTTTCAGGTGCTCCCTTTTAATAGTTGCGTGATTTGGGGGCATGTTTATTAAATCCTGAATATGGTAATTAGGCACATCTTGGCAGTGGCAGACACTCAGTATATAGTAGTTGTTATGGATACATACATTCTATCCTGAGGAAAACAGAGGCTATACTCCATGCTAGATATGCTAAGAGATGAAATAGTTCTGTGTCATATTGTTCATTTTTGAGTTTCTGTGTGTTTTTCCACACAGAGTGCCTTAGGCACTCACCAAATGTTTCAACACACTCCCTCCTCTACTCTGTTGGTGGCATGGCCAACACTGACTGGAAGGGAGATGGCTGGGCTAGAATGTCTTTCCTGTCTTTCTCACCTGGGGATGGTAGGTGTTGACATCAGAGAGCTGTCTTCTTTGTGTTAATTCCAAGCAGGTTGCTTCTGGGAGCCAGAGTTGTGTACTCTGGTTAAGCAGTGTTCTCTGATGCCAGCCCACATGGGTTCATAATCCTAGTTTCATCACACCTGAATGGTATAACTGTGGGCAAATTGCTTAACTCAACAGCCAAGCTGTGATTCAATTTCCTCATTCTTACAAGAGAGATAATGGTATTAATATACACCTAATAAGATTGTTCTAAGCATTAAACAAGATAAAACATGCACAGAATATAGAACAGTGTCTGTTGTGTAATAAGTGCTTAATAAAAGTCAACATTAATTTTAGAAGAAAAAGAACCCATGCTTAGTTGTACCTTCAGAAATACAAATGATCCAAAATCAAGTTTTTAAGTCTTAATCCTTGCATTAACACATGCAGCCATTTATTCAACACATAAACATTCAACATTATTCTCTGCCTAGTGCTGGAATAAGAAAAGATAAGACACAATAAAACAATGACATCGTGCATGTAAAGAATTTAATATTGTGCTTGTACTCACTAAATGACATGATTATAAAATTATAAATAATGTATGTTACAAGTAAATAATCATGATTAGAGACCCTATGAATTAAAAATAGTTCATCTGGCCGGGCACGGTGGCTCACGCCTGTAATCCTAGCACTCTGGGAGGCCGAGGTAGGTGGATCGCTCAAGGTCAGGAGTTCGAAACCAGCCTGAGCAAGAGCGAGACCCCGTCTCTACTAAAAATAGAAAGAAATTAATTGGCCAACTAAAAAAAATAAATAAATAAAAAATAGTTCATCTAAGCCATACCTGATTTCAAAATAAACTTGGACCTGAAGAGATGCAGATTCAGTAGAACTAAGAAACTTTG